>JAHSPW020000012.1:18462435-18719935 GCA_019985065.2 Arctostaphylos glauca | reverse complement strand
TGACAATCTGGCTAATGATGGTAGTGGCAGCAACAATGGCAATAAAATTGTAAGCAGGGATGGTAGTCAGCAGGAGAAGCAAGAAATTGCATTTTTGCGTTAGCCTGTGATGGTTGATGCTTTGTTAAAAGAACTGTCGAGTGGGGGTGGTGATTCAGCACCGCGGCCATGATTTCACAGTTCGGATGACCGCAAAATCAAGTTGTTTTTGCTGCAAATTGTATTTTCATTTGTGTATCAAACTCCACAACTACCGGTCAGGATCAGAGAGTTTATTCGGTTACATTTGGATCGTAGGGGTTTGATACGCTACCAGGCTACAACAGCTTTCCAATGAAAATAGCATTCACCCGCAAAACCATATAAAAAAACCCTTGTTGACTTCATAAAACTAAGCATACAAATTATCAAAGAGTTGACTACTAGCATAATCCAAATGTACAACACCTCTTTCACAATTACACTTTCAAAGCCATTAGATAAGATGCAATGGCATACATGAGGTATGAATATCCAAAATTTGTGTCAGCTATATATCTTGTTTATTTCTGATTCTATTCCTTTTCTTGAATATGGTTCTCTCCATTTCTAACTTTTTAAATTTATTATAATCATTCCTATGGATCACTAAAAGGCCAAAAGACAACAATCATGAAGTAATATCTTTCAATTAACGAAATAAGGTAACACATGCTCTGATTGCTCTCTTCCTCGCAAGTGTATAGCATCCTACAAGGTTCCCAGTTCCTCTACTTCAATACAGCTCTGCCAAGAACCAACGGCCTCCAAGATTTGTACTCCCTGAGGAAAAGCCTCTTCACCTGATATTACCCTTGAGATCTCTCTACTCATCAACCTAACCCTCCAAGAGTTGGCTCTTCCAGTCCACAAGTTGGACATGATGCTTGTATCTTTGATCTTTCACACATTACACTATCTTAACTGATAAAAATGTTCTTCACTGTAGGTTGGAGCAAAACTTAAAAATTGTAAACCCTATCCTTGACATCCTCCAAATCCATGCTTTCTTCATTCCAAACCTATACAGCTCTCGCAAAATATAGCATTTTGCTTCCTCAAATGCTGTTGACCAAAGCTAAGTATTGCACAATTGAGGGACTAATGTAAACATTTTACTTTCTTCATATAAAATCAGATTCCCTCCACCCTATCCCGCAGTTAAAAACTTCACTCTCAGCAACTAAGTATTGCACAATTGAGGGACTAATGTAAACATTTTACTTTCTTCATATAAAATCAGATTCCCTCCACCCTATCCCGCAGTTAAAAACTTCACTCTCAGCAACTCTCTCCATCCCTTATTATTCCTTTCCCTCCATTCTAGGAAGAACAGAAGAAAAAAGCCTCTCTAGTCTCTACATATCTAATTGCAAGAAAAATGACAAAGGTCTGCATTACAACCAAATTAACCCTTTAAACTGTTTTGAGTTATATAGCTCCACTGAATCAATAAACGTTTCATCATCTAAATATAACTGTTTCAAACGGTAAATCCCACACTACTACACTAGTCATCCCTCACCTCCAGTGATTGTCAACTCATCATGCTAAACCAACTGAAGTTGTGAAGTGAGCCAGAAGTTTTTCTTAATTCTTTATTTTAAGGGGTGGGGAATTAAGACATAACAGTAACATTTCTTATAACGATAGAAGGAATCAAGAAAAAATAACGCAACAAACATTTAACTGGGAAATCCATTTGACATTATCTCGCCTCCATAAGACCGAGTAGAAGCGGGTATCCACCAGGAAAAACTGCCATCGCCACTAGTGCTAGTAGACTTGAAATGAATTAACAGAAAAATATTCTGAAGTCGTAAGTATCGAACATACCAATGGGCGCGCCAAATGCACCCGGTGGCAAGGGATCAAACTCCATTCCAAGTATAGGCCCGTCTTCCCTCAACGGTTCCCCTAACTGAGCCTCCACAAAAGCAATTGCTCTGAGCTCCGATATTGCCTGAGGCGGCTCGTAGTACCTCTTCATAGCCGGCATATCAGTTGCAATCCTCGCAATAGCAGCTCCACGTGGACCAACCCGTTGGTGCTGATGGGACTCCACGTGTCCAAACGAACCCGACCCTGATCCATGCTCATTTCCCACCTCACCTACCACCATCTCATCTCCAACTCCACTACACGACGCGACCACTGCTGCCGGCGAAGCATCCTCCTTCCTCTGCCTCTTCATAGGTGGCGTTTTCCTGTCTTTCAACCTCCTGTGACAAAACCACATCTGAAGTTGCCGATCCGAAAGCCCCAACTTCACCGACAGTTCTGCTCTCAACGTTTCTGATGGATACGTTTCCACTACAAGAAAATCCAAATTCATTAACGAGCCACATAACTAAATCAAACTGTAAAATTTACAAAAGAAAAAAGAAGAAAACACCGAACCAGCATAAGTTTTCTCGAGAATCTCTAACTGAGAAGCAGTCTTCATCTTCCGCTTCACCCTGTTCTCTCCATCCGCCGGCGTCTGCTTCTTCTCCCCCTCCGAACAGCCACCACTTGCCCCCTCCTCCATTGCTCAAACCCCAAACCCTCTCTCTCTCTACCAAAACCTTAGGGTGTCCGAAGATCAAATTCTACGAAGCAACCCTCATTTGAGCAGATCAAGAGTTCATCATCTCTAAATCACTCCATTCCATGAAAACTAGGGCTACGGCAGTAGAAATTTGGGAATCGGAATTGACGAAACCGAGAGACTACGAAATCTTGTCTCTCTCTCTAAAAGTCTTTACACGGTTGCTAGCACTTTCTCTCTCTAATTCCCCAATATCAAAGACTCTGACGGAGATGTGCGGTGAGATTTGGAGAATAACGATAATAAATAAAGATTGCGATTTTTGATTTAAAGAGAAACAAAGAACAAACGAACGAACAGTCTTTCTCTCTCTAATCCCTCCCATTCTCACTCTCTCTCTCTTTCTTTTTAATTTTTCGTTTTTGTTTATCGAAAACGTAGAAATGATAATGTTTTGTGTGTGGAAAAATTGCGTATACGAGTTGTATAGATGTGAGTAAGTTTTAATGCGTGTTGTGTGTGTATATAAAGGGTTTTAATAAACTAAACCCGTTTTTTTTTTTCAAAGAGGGTATCAATCGATAGCTTTGGAATCACCAATTTGTTCGTGCCTTTTGGGTGTGGTTGAGTTTCTTAACTCTTCTCCTTTCTCTCTCTATATCTATTCTCTTTCTCGCTCTATATCTACCCTATGCTTCTCTCTCTCTCTCTAAGATCGATTGGGTTTGGGCTTCTTTTTTGGGCTTTTTTTTCTCTCGTGCAAGTTTTTAGATCCAACTAGCTGCTTTTGTGGTGTTTTGGTATTCGTTCTATCTGTATTCTGTACGACGATGCTTGACACTTACCAGACAGCCGGGAGAAGATATGCCCAGCCGCACCACGCGCGCGTGGTTGCACTACTCAATGCTTTGACGCGAATTTATCCGATTGCTGTCCATTTGACCTTATTTTTTTGTCTTTACTTAAATTTTTTTTATTTATTATTTTTTTATCATTTTTTTAGTTAGTTATTAATTTATCTCAACAAAAAATTTAAAAAATATAAAATTGTATTTAAAAATTAAAAAAATTATTAAGATAAAAATAAATCAACATAGACACTATTGTGAGTTTTTTTGTATTTTCTCCACATTTTTAATTTTGGAACATTATTTTATATATTTTTCTAAAAAAAATTTCAAAACGAACCAATAATCATAAAAAATTTGAAGCAAAATAAAAAATTATAAATGTAAAAAAAATAATCAGACAATAATTTAATAATTATCACAAAATAAATAGTTAATCCCAAAAATATTAAATAATTTGAATTTTAATGGATGCCTCATAAATACAACACATGGACTCTTTTATGTTCTGAAAGAAAGATAGATACCGAATGTCTTTATCAAAGTTATTTTAAGTTTGTTAAAATATTTAAATTAGTAATAATTCATGCTACGCTTTGGAGTTGCAAAATTAACTCAAAGCTTTATTATCGTGTTAGTTTGTATATTTTTTATAATTTTGATAATAAAATTCTAGGCTACAATAACATGTAATTACATAATATATTCAACTTGGAATATCTTAAATATTTTATTGATTGAAGTTGAGTTTTTTTATAAATAATTCTAATTTTTAGCTCGATAAAAGAGTGTTCTTATGCATGTGCACATTGTCGAGATTGAGACTGAGTCAGCTGACCTGAGAAAACTGATTAACAGATTGAACTGAAGATAATGATGATCCTTGAATATCTTGTAGTTCAAATCTATTAGGGACGAGGAGTCTAAAGACCAATTCAATTTATAACGATAAGTTTGAGTGTGAATAAAACTCTAACTATAAAAGATAAGTGTCTGAAGAGCCCAGATAAGACTTGTCTTGTTAGTGGCCAATCAGAAGGCATTTTAATCCGTTTTTAATGAAGAATTAAAAAATTGAAAAGAACTCGGATTGGCAAGTTAGAAAGTCTACAAATAAAGGTACACCCCCAATGTAAAAAGTGTAGGAAAAATTGTGCTGACAAGTTGATCGGATTCAATTCCATAAAATAATTTCAGTAATCGACAATTCGAAAATTACAGAACAAAATTACAATACCAATTCGGAAAATAGAATACATTACCAATCGAGTCCTGTGAAATCACAGTTCCCTTAAAACAGATTCGCCGCCTCCCGTGGGTGTTGGAGGATCACTTCGGCGCTTGTCTCCCAGGGTAAAACGGCTCACTCAGCCGATGGAACACCTCCCAATCGACCGCCTGTCGAACTAACTGTGTTTGTCTCTCTCTCCGTAAAAACCACATGAAAATTATTCGATCTCTCTAAAAACCAAATACATATTCACTATTTATAGACCCCTATAAATTAATGAAACCGCAAAATCATAAATGAAGGGATTAATAGGATTATTGATGAACATCAATGACGCAATTGATGGACATCAATACAGGTATGAATGAGCTGTAACGGTTGAGACTTTTCGGTTGCCTCGTCAGACCCTCCGGTGTCCCAATTTCATTCACAACCCTTTCAAATTTCCAACAATCCCCCACATGAATGAACTTGGCAAAAAACTCACGCAAAGTATAAAGTAAACTCGGAGAGAGAGCACATCAGATAATTCCTACATAGGATAGGTAGCTTTTAGCCTTGAACCTTCCATTGTGAAAGCCCATCGGATTTACTAGCTGATCAGTGAACATGAGGTCTTGAACTGTTCTGCCGTTTGTGTAAACCGAGACAATAGACTCCACACAGGAACTTCTCCTAACACAATTTAGTTCTCACTGTTGTGTTCGTTTTGGCCATGAACACACGTCCTGGTTCTGCAAGTGTTCTAAGAATTTTGCCTTCTCAAATTCTTATTGAAGCGGCCCCACTTCACACTCACATAGGTGATCTCTTATCATAAGCATCTCAAATACTCTACTAGGAATTTCAATTCCAATTCCAACGCATAAGAGTCATTAAAAGCAAATAAAAATTGCTTATCCTTCACAACTTCACTGTTGCACCATAGGATTGGGTAGAAGAATCAATCTCCTCAATGATATCCGTAACCACACGCGATTAGGTTGTCCCATTGAACCTTGATCTTGGGATCTCCAGTCAACAAGGTTGGGTTTCCATCACGGTAGTTTTTAACTTCACACGGTAGTTTTTAACGTCATAGGCTTTAGCCCTATTCCCGTCGATGCTTTACAACTAGCTCTCTATTTTAACCCTTAGGTTAGCAGATTTGCAATATTGCCTTTTGACTTCACTCTGTCAAATTGTGACAATCTAACTTGAGAGTAGTTGTTCAATGGTAATGCGTCTACGATGACATGCCGAGACTTACCATTACACATTACTCTCTACTCTATGCCCATCCAATTTCTGATTGGATACCACAATTTACACATATTGCTGGCACATATTTTTGTCCACATAGGAACATCTTTCAGAAGTTGGCGTAGCCATTCTGGCTTTTCAATTGCCTTGTCTAGAGTAATAAATTCTAACTAACATCATAGACTGTGTTGTACACGTCTATTTGGAAAATTTCCACGCAACTGCACATGTTAGTATGAAACATACCCACTTATGGATTCTTAATCCTTTATATCAGATATTCAATTTGCATCACTGTACCTCTCTTGTACTGCAAGATAGCTGGTATAGTGCAGCCTATAGTCATGTGTGTATCTCAAGTATCACAACACCCTGACTATCGCTTTCCAGTGGTTCTACCTTGGATCTACACGTAATCACATGTCTAAAGAATGATGCATTTCTCGATCTCCTGATCACGTTCTTGTGAACATCGAGCAGCTCAAATTCATTAACGAGAATTTGACATGCATCCCAAAAATTAATCAACATACAGTTGACGATTTTTTTTTTCCTTCATATTTTCTGACCCCTCTTGGGTGTAGATACTATCACATCTGCTAGATACCCCCACAATTCAAGAATTAAGGGAAAGGCTCTCGGCCCCCACATTCTTGAATTTTTAATCACTCTTTCTTGCGTGATACCCTTGCTCTCGAGCAAGTACTGATAGTATAATCTCATGCTATCAACGACAAAAGTATAAAACTCTTTGTCTCCCCATATGCATGAGATATTCAGGTGATATACATCACTGAATCAAACTCAAAAGTTTGGTACTTGTTTCAACGTATTGAAAAGAAGTCTTAGTCACTTTGACTTTTACACCGACAATAAATTGTCAACTCTGCTCATTCTCATCATATAGAAGAGCATGATCCCGCCAGATCACTGTTGGCACACCAACAGTTATGGTCACACCACTAGCACAATGCCACAATTAATAATTCCATTCAATAGAATAAATCTCAAATATATTCATGCATGTAATCAACATTTTTTTTTCCCACAAAAAATGATACTACCTTAATGCATATATATTCAAAAATGATAATAAAAATATCATCTTAATAGGCTATTGTCCGTTACAAACACAAAATAAATTGTATTAACATCTCAATAACTTTGTAATAAAGTTATGAAACAATAATGAGTGAAAATTTTATAGTTTTCATCTCTTTTAAGTCATCAATGACTCCACCTTTTTTTCCTTTATAAATTCCGAAGAATTTTGATAAAAACCCACCACATGACATAACTGTTTTCCAACATTAACTAGAGACATTAATCCTTAGGAAAAAGCACTATGAGGATGGAGGATTATCAGTCAACTTTTCTCTCTATGTATTCCTGCACAAGAAATATTTAATATGCACATTTGACCATGCCAAATTGCCATTATTGAGTCATGATACCATAGGTGTGTTTTGCTAGTCGGTGAAATAGCTTGAGAAATTCCACTAAATCCCATAAGATTTGCAGAAACATATACCAGAAAAACTTTTCGTTCCTCTTGAATTTGTGGTGATTTTTTTTCCTCCCTTTCTTATGAGAAATTCACCAATCTAACAATTGATTCATGATCTCACCGTGTACAACAAGGGGGATCTCAATTGCCTCAAGAATCTGAACAACGTTCCTAGTATTAAACCAAATCAATGCATTATTATTGAATAATGACAATAATAATCACTCAATGAGCAAAAGTCCGTTATACGAACTTTATTTCGCATTAAGGGCATTTATGATATAAACATTTTCTTTTTAAAAAATTTTCCAGTAAAACACAGTATGAATGCCACTAATGACTAAATCAATGTTTACCCATTTAAGTGCTTCATGTGGAAGATAGAGTGGGCAAAAAATGGCCTAACACAATGTGACACATTAGCACATATCAAACTCATACAATATGATAATCTGCAAAGAATACCAGTAAATTATACCTTCAGCCTGTGATCCACAACAGGACGAATACCAAAGTGATTATTATCACAGGGTTCACCAAACTCTTTGTCGTTGAGGATACTGAAGCATTATCCCATTCTGAGATTTTTCGCTTACTATAGTGCTTTGGTTTGCACTAGAAACTGGAAGTGTTGGAAATTCAGATACTATATAAGCTTCCAAGGAGGCAATCCTCTACCACCTCTTCAAATGCTTACTGGATTCTTCTGTTCGATAACAAATGTGCCAAAATAAAAACTGATCTGCATGTAGCAGTTAGTCCCAGAAACTGAAACAATTTTCATGGAAAATTTGAAAATCGATCACCCAAAACAAATTGAATCTGTTTTAAGATTGTAGGAAAAATTGTGCTGACAAGTTGATCGGATTCAATTCCATAAAATAATTTCAGTAATCGACAATTCGAAAATTACAGAACAAAATTACAATACCAATTCGGAAAATAGAATACATTACCAACCGAGTCCTGTGAAATCACAGTTCCCTTAAAACAGATTCGCCGCCTCCCGTGGGTGTTGGAGGATCACTTCGGCGCCTGTCTCCCAGGGTAAAACGGCTCACTCAGCCGATGGAACACCTCCCAATCGACCGCCTGTCGAACTAACTGTGTTTGTCTCTCTCTCCGTAAAAACCACATGAAAATTATTCGATCTCTCTAAAAACCAAATACATATTCACTATTTATAGACCCCTATAAATTAATGAAACCGCAAAATCATAAATGAAGGGATTAATAGGATTATTGATGAACATCAATGACGCAATTGATGGACATCAATACAGGTATGAATGAGCTGTAACGGTTGAGACTTTTCGGTTGCCTCGTCAGACCCTCCGGTGTCCCAATTTCATTCACAACCCTTTCAAATTTCCAACAAAAAGTACGTTATAAAGTATTATTACAGGCATTAGATTGAGAGTAATATGTGATTTAAGTTCTAATTTAATCATTGAAATGTCTTTTTCTTGTCTTGCATATCTTAGTTGACAAGAGAGAGAAAGAGAAAATATTCATTATGCCATAGCCAAAGTACTTACTTTTTTTAGAAAAATTATCTACGTACAATCATCCACAACAAGATGCATCAAGAGACACATCACAAGACCCCTTGAGAGAAGAGAGAGGAATCTAAACCCATGAAATGACTTTTCCAAATCAACTGACGATTCCAAGAGGGATCTAAACACCCGAGATAGGCTGCTAATGTGAGAAAATGAGGTAAGCGATCTTAGGTATTAACTTCACGAGGCGAAAAGGGAAATAATGGACCTCAAATAGTCCCGTGGTCGGGATCAATCGGTCCATATCGATCAAGATAAAGTGAACCAGGACTACTAGGAGTTACCATACTACTGGCGGCCATCCAGAATGAGGAAGAAAGGGGCGACCTCCATGGGGGGGTGATCTCCGAAATGATAAAGAAGGAGAAGCATCCAGTGGCACTCTCTGAGCTCAGCTAAACCCTCTCGATATCAGGATCTGGCTAAACCATCAGCAAGGCGCGCGTCAAATAGCCCATGAGCCAACAAAGAAGGCGCTACAATAACTAGCACCTCTCTCTATTATCAGAGGCGGTGACCTTGCTGAGAAAGTTCACTCCCCAAGCTCCATTTATACAATGGCAAGACGGACCTGATGAGGCATATGAAAGGATTTCTCCAAGCCATGTTCTTACATCTCATAAATGAGGATCTGTATTATAGGGTATTTGCCTCTAATCCCAAAGAAATTGCCCTCAACTGATACCACAAAACACCATTCGCATTCTATTACCAATTGGGGACAACTTGTCAAGTAGTTTGTAGCACAATCTTCTCACCAATCGTGTTCAGCCCAAGAGTTTGACAATGTTATGGCTATGAAGAAGAAATCCCACGAGATAATCAAGAAATTTACAAGCAAGTATTGGGTTGTCTTCAACGAGACTGAGGATTACAATGAGAAATACATCGTGACCATTGTAAAGTTTGGCTTACTTGCCAGCGAGAAGGTACGCGGATCTCTAACTCTCAATCCAGTGGAGCCAATTGTCGAGTTGATGGTAAGAGTAGAGTAGTACACGAAACTAGAGGTGAATATCCTCTACCAGACTAGAAAGAGGGCCCTCTGAGCTCACAAAAGCAACATGGTAAATGAGGCAGGGTAGCAAGGCAAAAGGTCGAGAAAAGAAAAGTAGAATGTGGCATTTGCTAAAAGGGAGTACAAAGCGCTTGGCCCCGAGCTTACAAAGGACTGAAAGTCATTTTCAACACCCTGATCTATAACATGATATGGCCACTGAGGAATAATTACTCAAATTTTAGAATAGAAATTCAACTTCTCAAAGATCGAATAAGGACATCTTCTTCTTCCCTACCTCATACGTCTGATACCAAGTTCATCCTCTCTCTCTAACTCTCCAATTCTATAAACCTCACTCTTTCTCAACTCCCAAAATGGATTAACGTGAATGAAGTTGAGTAGGATCCATGGGTTTTAACATATGATTGAAGGAGAGTGAAGTACTTCCAAGTATTCCCATGAAAGGTCAAGCTCCAAAACCTTAGTTTGTCAACACACTACATGCATAACCAAATGCCTTAACGTTTAACAGATCACCCCATGGCCAATTTATTTGGTGTGGTCATCCCATAGTTACTAAGTTACATCATAGTACCTATATTACACTATAAGTCCCTTTAATTAAACCTAATCTCAAAAATTAACTTGCATATCAAGTAATTCCCAAATTCAACTCCTGACCATTAATTGATAATCCGATCAATTTACGAATCATCATTAACAATTACGATTTTTCTCTTAAACCTCTGAATTTGGGATCAGGGCCTTACATCCCTCCTCCTTAGAAGTTTGGTCCTCCAAACTTGAGCATCGTTTTCTTAATAGAACAAGTTTGAATAAATCACATAGGTGTAGAAGTCAAACATTAACCAAACAACTTTGGATACTGCTGACGCATATCTGATTATTTCTCCCACATTGCTTCTCTAGTGGATTGGTTCTCCCACCAAACTTTGACCAGTGGTATCTCTTTATTCCTCAATTATTTGATTCGGGTATCCAAAATTCTTATCGATCGCTCCTGGTATCATCGATTTTCTGTTAGTTGCACTGGTGGTTGTTCAAAAATATGACCCGAATCCAGTATATACTTTTTCAACATAGATATGTGAAACAGACCATATACACCAGCCAACTCCGACGTCAAAGCCAGTCAGTATGCAATGGGCCCTATTCTCTTTAGTACCTCAAATGGTCTGACACACCGCGGATTAAGCTTCCATCTCTATCCTAATTGTACAGTTCCTTAGGTGAAACTTTGAGCAAAACTCAATCACAAAGCTCGAACCTACAACCGTTTGCAAAATGAAAGACAAGCAGCTCCACGGATTACTGAAATTATTAGCAGATGTAGGTCCTGAACCCAATACTCGCACAAAAAACCCAATCACAATCCTAAAAAGCAGCCATAAAGACAAAATAACAAGTCTCATTCCCTTCATAAATTTTTTTTTGTATCTTTATGTATACTCTTTATTCAAGTTCAAAGTGAAGGATAAATTGGCCACCCACATCCACAAAATCACAATGGAAGTCATGAGAGCTTTTTAAAGCAGATTAAATGCAATTGTATCATTCTGTCTGTAGAAAATAAGAACTGTAAATGATATAATTAGACCATTCATCACAATAACTCTTGAGCTTTTCATCTATATGTCAATTTGTAGTCAGTAGCTATAAGTGATAAAATTGTACAAGAACCACATAGTTGTAGCATTAGTGGTCCTATAGTATTGAGATAACTTGTTTTTATTATTAATTGATACGCATCAAGCATCCATCTGCCGAAACCATTCTACAAGAGAATCATTTTGTAATTGTGCAAGCCTTTGTGCCAAACAAAACACATTCAATACCCTAATAAAAAAAAATGGTATAGCACAACTAAGTCTAAGGCGCCAATACTGCAAAAGCATCAAAATAATTAAGAAATTAAAATATGAGATATGAAATAAGACTCATCATGATTGCATTCTCATTACTTCTAAATTAAATGTGAGATGTAAAATAAGACCCATCGTAATCTTTCATTTGTTTTTTTAGTCTGAATCACTTTAACTCTGGCAAAAACTATCACGAAATTCTCTATTCTAACTATACAAAGTAGATCGAATTAATTTTCGAAGATCCTATTGAAAAGACAAAAATAAGATAAAAATCCACATCTAAAACCAATCATTAAATTAGAAGGCAAACAGACATTGAATCAAACACAACAGTAGCACAAAATCATAATTTTTTTTGTTCCTTTTGCTATAGATCCAAAGAGATATTGAATCGAGTTTCCTCGCCTACTAAAGAGAGAAGAAAAACCTCAGAGAGGGTGAAGGTTCGGTGGTCAACGGAGTAGGCGCAGAGCCTTAAACTTTAGAGAGGGAGACAAGAGAGGCAGAGCCACACATAAAGTCGCAGACTGTAGAGACAAGCGAGGTATAGAGAGAAGGGCTACTAATGCGCCAACATTGTGTGGACAGGTGAGGCAAAGAGAGGAGACGATGGAGGTAGAGGCAAGAGAGGAAGAGAGAGAACGTTAAAAATAAGATGTTAGGATTTTGTGTGGAACAATTGAAACAATTCATCGTACAGTATACTTGTAACAAAGTTGGTCGTAACAACAAAAGTAACATTATAGTATTCGTAGCAATAGCAGTGATTGGTAGACTTGTTCGAGATAGTTGAAGTCCGGAGAAAGAACATAGTGTAAGTTCCTAATCAAATTTGATATTCAAATCATTAGTAGTGCGGCTTTTTTACTTCTGGTTCTGAAAAAGATACTTATAAATCTTTTTTGCAAGTCCATACTCGATTCTAATCCCTGAGATAAAATTAGCCAAACAATTACATAAGAATTATTCCCCATATTATGTTGTAGCTAGCCTATACTCTATATTAGTTATAATCTATAAGTATAGGACTTCGCAAACAAATACTCGAAGAAAGTTGTCCAACCTGTTGAAGTGGCCCATCTCCTTAGATTTGGTTTCTAAGCCTGAGATTGTAGATTCTTATACTGATCTAATTAATTAACACAAGAGTAATGTTAGGAACACTGATCATTCGGACGATGTGTCCAGAATTGTTGAATGCACGTGAGACCCTTGAATACCGTTGAATGCACGTGGAGCTCTTGAATACCGTTGAATGCACGTGGGGCCCTTGAATGGTTCCGGACACATCTGTATCTGGATAGTCTATGTATACAGACTTTTCCTTAACACACCATTACAAGATCGAGAAAAAAAAATTAAAGAGATCACATTTCCTCTTGATATATTCAACAAGACAATTAACTATAATTAGCAGCGTCTAAACATGAAAAACTTCCCCGGTTGAAGCTGATCTAGGCATATCCGACCTTTTAATCTCAAATTTAGAGATGTCAAATTTATGAAAAAAATCAACTAGGTTGTACTCCGGCCAGGCCTTGGCAATTTTGAAATTGCTATGCGACTTTTTTAGGACAATGGCTTACTCTTGTTTGATGCAAATTGTAGGGACTATTGCGGTGGACCTTCACGATTTGACGATCAGAACCGTTCATTTTATAGACATCATGCTAGTATGTTAACCATGAATAAAATCATGAGGATCTGAACCGTTTAATAGTTGTTTGGAACACATTTTATTTTAAAAAATGCACCGTGCAAACTAGATTGAACCTATTTTATTGACGATGAATGTATTTCGAATAGTTATTGAACGGTATCCGATCAACATAATATTTATTGAAATCAAAGTATTCACTGATGTTTACAAAATGAATGATTTCGGTTATTAAAACGAATACGGCATGAAAGCCACAGTACCATCTCATTAATTTTTAATCTGACTGCAATGCTCTCAAACAACAAGAAAATCTTATCATATTGGAGGCACTTTCTCTATCCAAATTAGTTTGTGGGGACAACTTCTTTATTTCAAAATATAAAAATTTCCCCTAAATCCCATGAAAAACTGTTGCCTGTTGGTAGACATTACGTTATTTTCAATTTTTAAGAGCAATTCTAGTACCTAACAAAGGAGTATTGGTCAACTTGCTTCATTTTGACTGGGTCAACTTTGTTCCTGTTAAAACCAAGAAAAAAAAAAAAAACTGTTGGCAAATTGGTTATTTAACACTTAACTATTATAAAATTTTTTGACAAATTTCTATCAAGTCATCCTCTTGGTTGGACGCAGTTGTCGTTGGCAAGTGCCAGCATCTCCGGTATGGAAAGTAATAATGTAAGGACTTGACTTATTTAAATTCGAAATAATAAAAATTTTGCGCGTATTTAATATTTATCCCGAGTAAAATCCTTCCTTCGCTTTTTTTTTTTGTTTCGTATATAAAACTTAGGCCATATGCGTGTTCGTTATTGTATGTATTTGTATGCATGTGTCATACGGATATTGTATATTCAATTTATTCCTTCCATACTTAATACATGGCTTACATATACATGCGTACGTATTATGAGTTGATATATATATATATATATATATATATATATATATATATATATATATCAAGATTAAAAGGGGTTTAAACGAGTAGTGTCAGTCATTTTTTTATTCGGAAGATGGCAAAAGTAAAAAAAAAAAAAAGCCCACTCAACTATTGTCCCACTAAAAAAAATAACTGACACCGCTCATTTAAACCTTTTTTAGTTGAAATATTAGTTAAAAAAATATTATGGCTAAAAGAAATCCAAATAAACCGTATCGGTCACTTTTTTTTTTTGTGGGGGCGGTAGCTGAGTGGGTATATTTTTTTTACTTTTGCCATCTTCTCATTAAAAAAAGTGATTGGCACAGATCAGTTGAATCCTTTCGGTCGTGATTTGGATTTTATTTTCGAAAAAATTCTGTAACTTAACGATTGACTTCAAAAAAATATTTCGAGATTAACTACGAACTCAAAATTTTAAAATAAAGTGTAAGGTTTAAGGAGAGAAATTCCAAATGACGTCCTCTTCTTTAACTAAAAAGACAGTAACATTAAAAAAAACTAAAAAGAAAATAACATTAATTTTCAGATTTCTTTAATGAATTTTTTTTATTCTTAATCATTTTTTTATTTTTCAAATTTATAAAATTTTGATAGGAACTTAATGAAAGTTCTAAAAATAAAAAAAGAAATATCAACATTAATATCAAGTAATTTAGGCAGAAAGGGTTAAAGGCGTGCTTCTGTTGAAACTGAAACTTTGCTCTATTTGGACAAAAGTTATTATTGACTTATTGGGTACTCCTTAAAAAATAAGATGGGTGCATTTGGACTAAATTAATAAGTAGGGTACTTAAAAATAAGTAAGGGATTCTTGCACTTGGAAGTCAAACAAACACACCATTAATTCCGGTCAACATAAGCCACAATTAATTTAGTCCAAATGACTTATCTAGATTGTTTTCTACTTATTCGAGAATAATACAATAAGCAAATAAGTCAATAATAACCACAGGCCAAATGGACTTAAGTGTGTGTTTAGAGAGAGAAGAGAGGGAGATAGAGGGGAGTGCGATTTATTGCCTAATCTAGTAATTTGCATCTTATCGGTATTTAGGCATTTGTACCCCTGACAATACGCATTTGATAAAGGGTTTGATTTTCATCGTTTGAATTTAAACTGTTGAGAATAGTTCAAAAAATCTCGACCTTCTAATATTATTTTCTAAGAGTATAATCGGTTCGGTTGGTCTGATTTGATGAAATTTATGGGGCCGGTGAAATTTATGGGACCATGTAACGCCCCACGTTTTTGTGGTACGTTATAATAAAATATATTAAAGAAAGCAGCGGAATAAAATTTTCTATTTAAAAACAAAGGGCCCAATTCTCAAATATTATTAATTGTCGACAAAACAACCGACTAAAATTTAGGTCATTAAATAGTTTTCAAAATAAATAATTCGAGTAACAAATTGCCATTAATTAAAAACAACTAAAGGGACATCCTAGGTCAACCCATTGGACTGTTATTGGTACAGCCATGGTTCTGGTACATTCATCTCGTCCTCCCCAGTCTCTTGAACTTCCAAATTTATGCTCCACCTCAACCTGTTCCTCAAAACCTGGTGTGAAATACCAGGGGCCAAAAAGTAGCTCCAAATGAGTGATTAACACTCAGTAGGAAAATTTAACCTTACCCCTAATTTACAAATAAACATACATGATAATAATTCTATACAGCATGCAAAGAACAATAAACAAACGTGAAATATGCAATATCGTGCATAAAATGAATATGCAATGTCGTGCATAAAGCTTTCCGCATTGAGTATCTTTTATTATTATTATCTCCACCGGGGTCTCGCAATCCCCCATATCAAAAGTACAACCTCAGGGTCTCGCAATCCCCTTCATCGGTATCGAAGCATCGGAGTCTCGCAATCCTCCTTAGCCAAATTACAACCTCAGGGCCTCGCAATTCCCTTCATCGGTATCGCAACATCGAGGTCTCGCAATCCCTCTCCGCCAAATTTACAACCTCAGGGCCTCGCAATTCCCTTCATTGGTCGGGGTCTCGCAATCCCCCATAATCCACCACAACACCAAAATATTCTGATTATCACTCATTATCGCAACAATGAGATCATCTAACCCTGCCGTTCAATTAATCTTCCAATTTTCATGCATGCGTGCATGCACAATGATCATCCGTCATGCTCAACATGCAACAATAAAATATCATCATGAGATTTTAGTTAAACATGCATCGAGCATAAATTAAAATCACTAAAATCATGCGATATCATCAACATCGATCAAATTTAAGTCACATACAACGTTCGTGGGCCCTAGCATACAAATCGGTCTCAACAAATAATAGTACTTTAATTTATCAAATAAATTAAATTGAATCACGAATAATCACGTATAATAAATTCTCAACTTGATTAAATACACATAATTTCTTTAATAATTAATTATTAACAATTCGATTCATATCCCCTACACAATCTTCGAACACAAACTAAATCTACTCATATATCACATATATATGTAGGGCTCGGTCTGAAATTCCTACCTCGATCCGACGAGTAAAGCACTATCGAAAACTCACGAAATCAACCACCGCACCAGATCCGATTAACGTAACACTATCAAGTCAACAATCAAAATCATAGATTAAATATAATATATATGTATATACATAAAAAAAAAATCGTGTATTATTAATAATAAATAATAGGGTAAGTAAAAACTTAAATTTTCTATAATATATGTATTAAAAAAAAGTGTATTCTTATTAATTAACAGAATAAGAACATACTAACTAGGGTAAAATGCACTGACCTCCCCTGAGGTTACTGACAACTGCAGGGACCTCCCCTGAGGTTTAAGAAAATGCAGTGACCTCCCCTACTTTTGAAAGTATTTGATCGTTACCCCCCCTCCAGCTAACTTCTGTTAATTTTGGATGGATATTGCTGATGTAAACATGGAAATTTTTATAAATTTCGAAAATACCCCTCCAATTATAATAACACTATTAACTTGACTTCTCCTCTCTTAATGCACAAAACCTCTCTTCCTCTTCACCTCACATTAAGGTATGAAAATTTTTACACTTTATTTTTTTATTTTATAAATGCGTTTATTATTATTATTATTTTTAACAGACATCATTTTTTAAAAATTAAAAAATATCGATTGAGAAAAATAAATAACTTGTTATGCAAACTAATTTTTAGCTTGTTCTCTTACTAGAAAACTTCATATTATTGGTAATATAGACTAGAAGTATAAAAATTATGTCTAAAAGTTAAAAAAAATTAAGAACAAAAAAAAGTCAAACAGACTATATTTTTTGATTATTTTTATTTTTTACAATTTTTTTTAAATTTTATTTATGATTTATAATTTTTTTTGAAACTTCTTATTGAGATGAACTAATATCTACAAAAATTTATGAAAAATAAAAAATTACAAAAAAATTCAAATAAGAACAAAAAATAGTCCAAAAAATTAATTACTCTATTTTTTTGTCTTGTATTTGTTAGTTTTATATCTAATTTTTGTGAATTACTGATTCGTTTTGACGAGCAAAATCTAAAAATTAAAGAGTTTTTAAAAATTCACTAAAGACGATTTTGAATGTAATGTTACCCTGAGGTCATTTTACCCTTTCTTTTTCTTATTTTTTGTTAACTTTTCATTAAAAAATAAAAAGACTTTTTATCATACTACATTAAGTGTCATTAACATTACACTCCAAATTGGGTAGTGAATAATTAGGATGCAATTGATTCAAGGCTTATTAAATTCAAATACAATCGTTAATTACTCTTTAACAAATTCGTCTTTAGTGAACATTTTCTAAAACTTTTTAGTTTTTAGATTTTGTTCATCAAGACGAATCAATAATCCACAAAAATTAGATATAAAACTAACAAATACAAGAAAAAATTAAATAAAGACAAAAAAATAGAGTAACTAATTTCTTTTTGGACTATTTTTTGTTCTTATTTGAATTTTTTTGTAATTTTTTATTTTTCATAAATTTTTGTAGATTATTAACTCATCTCGATAAGAAGTTTCAAAAAAATTATAAATCATAAATTAAATTTAAAAAAAGTTGTAAAAAACAAAAATAATCTAAAAATATAGTCCGTTTGACTTATTTTTGTCCTTATAAATTTTTTTAACTTTTAGACATAATTTTGTTACTTCTAATCTATATTACCAATAATATGAAGTTTTCTAGTAAAAGAACAAGTTAAAAACTAATTTGCACAATAATTTATTTATTTTTATCAGTCAATTTTTTATTTAAAAAAATAATATCTGTTTAAAAAAATTAATGAACGCATTAGAATAAAAAAATAAAGTGTGAAAATTTTCATACTTAAATGTGAGGTGAGGAAGAAGAGGGATTTTGTGTGCATTAAGTGAGGAAAGGGTAAGTTAATGGTGTTATTATATACATTTGAGGGGTATTTTTGGAATTTACAAAATTTTCCACGCTTACATCAGCAAAATCCATCCAAAATTAACAGAAGTTAGTTGGAGGGGGGTAACAATCAAATATTTTCAAAAGTAAGGGAGGTCATTGCATTTTCTTAAACCTCAGGGGAGGTCTCTGCATTTGTCAGTAACCTCAGGGGAGGTCAGTGCATTTTACCCTACTAACTAAAATAGAATTTAAAATAAAAAAAGAATATACGGCAGAGAGAGAGAAAAAAAGAGAGAGAGAGAGAGAAATAGAAGAGAGAGAAAGAACAGAGAACAGAGAACAGAGGAGAGAGAAGCAGAGAGAGGGAGACGAGTGAGAGTGAAGTGGTGGGGAGAGAGAGAGAGTGAAAAAGAAAAGAAGAATGGGAGGAGTGCACACGCATAAACGAACACGAGATTTTTAAGAAAATACCTCATAAATATTCAAGACGCACGTAGAAATTCTGAAACGGTGAAATGAATATTTGATAGATCAAGAGTTATATAAATAGACAAAGGGGATGTATCTGTGTTCAATTAGGATTCGAATTAAGAAAGATAAGGTTTGAGTAGAATTTGAATACTAAGGATAGAGTTTGAATGAGATTCAAATATTATAATAATTATCGGTTAGGATAATAATTAATAAAAATACTTAATAATCATAAAAAAATATATAAAAAAGTAAATCAAATAACTCTCCTTACAGATTCAACGAATCTAGACAGAGCGAAAATAAAGAGATATACACAAGTAAAAATTCAAGATAATTACTCAGAAAAAAAATAGTATATTAACCTAAAAAAATATATATAACATATAAAAGAAAATTTCAAAAATAAGGGTCGTTACAGACCAACCCAGTTGTCCGGTTTGAAAATTTTATAAACCAAAACCGGTTCAATTTCAATCAGTGTGAGCCGATTTTTGTCCGAACCGAACTGAAAATAAATCGGTCGGGGTCGGTTTGGAAAAAAATGGACCAAACTAAATAGGTCCGTAAAAATCTTAGACCGAACCGACCAACCCCTAACTAATTTCACCCCTATTGATTCCTGCGTCTCATTTGCAAAGAAAACAGTAACGAGAAGAAGGGAAAGCATAAAACATTTTGTATTTTTCTCTCTCTCCTCGGTTGGACTCTCTTCAACTTTTATTTCTCAGATATCGGTTAAGCAAGTAGTTGTCGTTTGTTGGAATGTCAACCGAGTTAGAATCATTTTGGTTCGTTGTAATGCCTTTGTACTGGTTATCCCCATTATTGTAATTCATTTTGATTAATATATTTTTTTCGTTTACCGTTCCAAATTTTTTTTTATCAACAACAAAATATTGCGGTCCATTGGCAAACTCATTTTTTTAATTTATTTTATTTTAATAACGGCGCAATATTAGTTTGTGGGTGTTCTATACTACTACAAAGTGTTAACAATAGCTCATTAGTTCGAATACACGACCACACTTTTTTTGGCTTTTGTTCTTTTTTGTAATTTGTTTTGTCTCTATTCTTTTTTTTTTTTTTGCATTGGTTATTTTGGCCTCAGTTTTTTATGGATTATTAGTCCGTCTCAATGAAAGAAATTTAAAAAATATAAAATTATGTTCAAAAACTAAAAAAAATACTAAAAACAACGAAATAAGTACAAACAGACCGTATTTTTGATTTATTTTTGTCTTTTTTAAATTTATCTTAAATTTCACTTTATTTTTTATAATATTTTTGAAATCTCTTGTCGAGATGAACTAATAATCTACAAAAAGTTGACGAAAAATAAAAGATTACAAGAAATTTTCACATAAGAACGAAAAGTAAATAGTTTTGTCTCTATTTTTTTTTCCATTTGTTATTTTGATCTCAATTTGTTTTGTGGATTATTGGTTTGCTTCGAAGAAAGAAATTTAAAAAATATTGAATTATGTTCAAAAACTAAAAAAAATCACTAAAGATGATAAATAAACACAAACAAATCATGTTTTTAGGATTTCATGAAAGAAGGACAAAGAGGTAAAAGTAGCCCAGTAAGATTTCATTGTTCCACACCCTTTCTGTAGGATTTTTTTATTGAATGCATTTGTTGTAGGCGAAATGATAATGTAAAAAGGAAATATAATGTTCTTTATCATGTCCCATAACTTGCACTAAAATTGCAAAATAAATGAATCAAATAAACGAAGAAGGATTTTAATAAAAAGAAACAATGGCGAAATAAATTTGTTTACTGGCGAGAGAGAGGGAATCCAATTCCATGTCTTTTTGTAGGAAACGCAACGAAAAGTAGGCTGCAGATCACCCCAGTTGCGATAGGCAACGTCACAAGGAGCTCTTGTGCTTCTTCGGAAGGATTTGGAATAAAACACTTGACCACATTCTGATCGAATACTGCGACCGCAATAAAAACAACAATGGACAGTAACGCGTGGAAGAAATCAATGAATTTCAGCCTGTATTTTTCCTCGTCCCTAGGTGGAAGACTCACACACCCATCAAAAGCCCACAGCCCTCGGAAGGTGGCCAACCCATACCGGACTTTACCCCTTTGGTCCCTGAAGCTGTCAGTGAGGCAAAGGAGAAAGCAAGAAATTCCGCAGAGGGAAATTAGGGTTAGGGTTAGGGTTTGGCTTGTGAAAGTGCGGCATTTCCCCTCGTGGGTTAAGATAGGAGAGAGGATTTGGAATGCGAGGACCGAACCAGTTGGGAGGAGGTTGGAGAGATGACCTGAGATTTTGAAGGTTTTTCTAATGGCTTTTTGTGCAGGGGTTTTGGTTGGTTTTTCAGAGATAGGTTGGTTTTCCAAAAGGGGTTGCCTTTGTTCTTCTAGGGCTGCCTCATGATCAAGAGGTGTTGTTGCATTTTCTTCCCTGATGTCCATGGCCCTGGCAATCTCTTCTTTGGATTTCCTTGATCACCTTAAATCTCTATGAATGAGAGATTGAGAGAAGGGATTGGAAGAAACTAATAACTTTCGACGAGGCAATAAAAATTATAAGAGTGGAGTAATGCTATATACAATGAAAAATGCTGAAAATTTTGAATCAAAAAGATTAATATGTGGTCCAGGTTTAGTCTCCAAACGATCTACGTTAAGGTGTTTGAATTTGCATCAACCATTGGTTTTTCAATACAATTTTTTTTTTTGCACTTTTGGGTATTCCTATATTTTCCAAATTTGGGTGTGGAAAGGTCAACTAGACAGGTGTTTTTTTTTTTTATCTCATTCAAAGAAGTTACATTTATAGATAGTAAAGGCTTTTGAAACTGTTGAACAATAGGTTTTAAATTAGGAATTGTTTTGCCTCTTATGTGAATAGGAGTTTAATTTCATCGGGGTGCAATTTTCTTCCATTTATTTGGGGGTGTTAGAGATAAATGGATGGATGGGAAGAGAGAAATATCCTTCCATTATTGTTAAACTCTTGGAGTAGTTTGTGGGGTTTTTTAGTCTTTTTCTCTAATTAGTTAATTGATGACTAAATTCTTTATGACATTTTTTTAGATGGTTTGTTTTCCTCTAAATGCTGAATTAATCCAAACATATTATTTTTAATATGTCTTGTTGAATTACCTAATAAATTAATTTCTAGCTTATGAAGTTTAATAATAATGAACTATCATTTTAAAAATGGAGAGAACTAGAGAGAGAGTTCTGGTCTGGCTTACACCAAGGGAAGCCTGATCTTTAACCTTCCCAATTCCCCAGGAGAAGAATTGGAGAAGGAAGCTGGATTCCCATTGTCCACAAACACATAAGCGCACTACAACAAGTAAAGAAGGAACTTAACATCATTTATGTGGACAACATACTTGAGGAAGGAGGAAGGAGGAGGAGGAGGAGGAGGAGGAGGGAGGAAGTTTGAAGATAGATCAGGTGAGTTCTCTCTCCAACCATGAGTGAAACCAGGGTTCGAAATGTATCTAAAGCAGGGGTGATTTAGCACAAAGGAAAGCAGAAGGTGGAAGGTGACTGGATCCCAGTTATCCAGAGACATAGATAGAGATCAGAAGGGACAACAGCAAAGGTAGGAGACCTTATTTCTCTATTCATTGATAAAATTCTAGAGGAAGCTAATGCATACAGGTTCAAGAAGTTCTTCACCAACTATGGAATTGTGAAGGATGCATACATCCCAAACAGAAGGAGCAACAATGGATCTAGATTTGGCTTCATTAAATATGACTGTCATGTTTCAGTTGAAATGGCAATGGGATATGGGTGGGGAGCAGGAAATTACTGGTTAAAGAAGCTAGATATCGAACTCCTATGAACAAAAAGCTAGGTCCTAAGATGGGGAACTGATACAAAGAGGAACAAAGTTTTCAAGGAAAGCCAAGAGACATGCCATTCAAGAACAATGGAAGAATGGAATAAGTGTCATATGCATGCGCAAGTTTTAAAAACAAGGGAGGTTGAAGAGGACAAGGCTTTAAACACAGGGTATAGGAGATTATCCTTCAAACATGTGGGAAATGAATGGTTGACCAGGAGTGTGGTGCAAATGGATAGTATTCGATGAAAAATATAGTTCATCGCCACATGCATATATTTGGCAAGGAAAAAAATATTTCGTCGACAAATGACATATTATGAGATGAAAAATATAATTTCGTTGTTAATAGAGTACATTTGGCAAGAAAAAAATATTTCATCGCCAAATAACATATTAAGAGATGAAAAATATAATTTCGTCGCTAACGGAGTACATTTGGCGAGGAAAAAATATTTCGTTGCCAAATGCCATATTAAGAGATGAAAAATGTAATTTTGTTGCTAACGGAGTATATTTGGCAAGGAAAATAAGCTCCTTGTAATTGTTTTAAAAAATGTGACAATTATTTTTTCATCGCCATATATACCCATTTGGTGACGAAATTAAATTTCATCTATTGATTTCGTCGCCATAAATGGTTTTTAGGAGGCTTTGTAAAAAAAAAAAACAAGTACTTATTTTCGTAGCAAATTTTTAAAATTGCTCCTCTCTCTCTCAATCTCGATATCAATCGTAGTCAACTCTGTCATATATTTGCATGGTGATTTAGACTACTATGAATTGAAATAGATAGTATGACCGCTAGATTCTTATACTTTAAATCATGTTGGGTTGTAATTTCCGTTATATTATTTGAACTAGTGTGAATTAGTAGTAATTTATTTTGTTCAAAATTAACAGAGTTTATGTATTAAGAGAATGTATACCATAGTTTGTACTAGGATATTATCCTTGGGTATTGCAAATTTTGATGGTTTCATGTTATTCGTAATATATACATGTCGTAAAGGTTTTATTTGGATAAGAATATAACAAAAAATAAAGTAATATTACCACATATATTTTATGTTATTTGTGTTTCAAAATGATATATTATCAAATATGTATTATGTTATTTTTGTTTTGTATTTCTTATAAAAATATCCTATTAAAAATATGTTCTTTGTTTTTGTTTTGTGTCTTTACCAAAAATCTAGATGGGTCCAAATGATTAAAAGCCCAACAGATGCAATACTTATGGGCCATTTCCATTTCCAAACTTTCTTTCTCCGTCTGGACCAGATCAAACCAGGCCTTCTCATGCATATATCACTATTCACATTTGAAACATCTATATGGTCTGACAAATTATTAACCATTTTTGTTTTTTAAATTATTATGCGATTATTATTTTTATATTAAAACCGATCAAATATCATACATTTATTGAAACTTTAAATTCAAGAATTTTTTGCAGTAAAATAAATTGCAATATGATTTCGATCACATCCGAAATAGTCTACATCAATTTTTTTTTTTAAATGGAAACTCGAAGAAATTTCAAAAATTCTGTCCGATTTTTGAAATCTCAAGGGAAGGTACAGATTCGTATTTTTCAGCTGCTTGGTAATTGAAGTATGTATATTTTACCCCCTCTTTGGTGAAAGGTATTAGTCAGTAGGTTCCTTATAAACAAGACTACATTGAAATCAAGTACTAGATTGAATTGGAGAAATGGAAATAATTTGTCTGTTGGTGGTACTTATAATCAATCAATGTGGTGCTATACTAGTTACTCTTGCACTTCTATCTCCACCCAAACTTAGATATACATACCTAACACATATATTATATATATTGTTTACGTACAGTATGCGATATATGCGCTACGCGGTACTTGAATGATATAAAACATAAGATATTGTATGAAATTAAACGTAAGAAATTTGTGTAAATATTTATATCATTTGCACCATAAATCTATATGCATGTTAACTTTGAATTCATCATATTTGTATAAAATGACGTGAAGCGAAAGATGCACCGATTGAATTTGTACACATTTGTACATAAATTCATTATAAATATTATATATTATGAGTTTTTATCTTGATGTTATGAACTTTTATTCAAATCTCAATAATTTTTTTTATAAATATGACAAATACTCTATACAAATGTTATCAATTTAAGGCAGTTGATATGTGTATTATAGCACTTCCCTTCTATATTATGCCAATCATTAAATTCTCCACGCAACAGAAAAAAACTAAAAGAAAAACAATTGAGTGTGCCTTTTAAGAATATAATATTAAAATTATAACTTGTAAATTTTTGAATGAGTTGGTAGTTAATATTAATCTAATACAAACTTACCTTGGTTATACTAATATATATAATCATATACAAGTATGATTATGACCGTAGTTCCATTGTATCAATGAACTGCAGATATAAGCTTGAAGAGAGAGAGAGAGAGAGAGAGAGAGAGAGAGAGAGGTTTCTTGTGATACATGAAAAGTGTGCAAGAAGAAATAAAACAATTGGGGTTAAGCCCCTTTTTAATTTTCTTTCTTTGCTTCTTTCCTTCTTTTGCTTCGAAGATGTTTCTTGATATGTACTCTAGGGCGACACTAGAACCAATCTCTCTCTCTCTCTCTCTCTCTCTCTCCCTCCTTGTATGTCTGTGTGTGTGTGTGTGTGTGTGCTCGTTTGTGTTAAAGGCAATGGCTAGCTAGCTAGGTTGCCATCTCCACTCAATGAGTATATCTGAAACAAACTCAAATATACATTTGGACGGTGCAAAAAAGACCCATAACTACATTTATTCCCTGTGCAATTAGTACTCTTTTTAACAAAATGAGCCTAGCATTACGTGAGATCCAAGCTTTACTTTTATAGAGGAATTCTATACTCTCTCTCTATCTCTCTCTTTCTTTCTCTCACATACAAAGGCCTAAAAGGTGCAAGGAGAACTCAATACCTTCCCAACCCTAGAGAAGAACTGGCTTGAGGTGGTAACATGCTTTAGAAGAGACAAATTGCTTTCCTTTTGCCCCTTTTCTCTCTGCCCCCAGCTCTTCGACAAGTACAAGAACAATATAGATAGAAGAAAACAAGAAAATAAAACAAAAGAAATGACTTGTTGCACTGATTGCCGCGACGAGCCGTCAATCATGAGGATTCGAACTTGTCCTTCGTGTGGTCACCAGATCAAAAATCAAGAAAAGGTCTATCTTAATTATCCCTTAGATTTTTGTTGTGGATTTTCTATTTTCGATATTTTTTTTCACCTTTTTTTGTTTTTTTTTATAATAAAAACAGACCGGGATTCATGATCTGCCGGGGTTACCAGCAGGAGTGAAGTTTGATCCGAGTGATCAAGAACTTCTTGAGCATTTGGAGGCCAAAGCGCGATCGGATTCGCAGAAGATTCATCCTCTCATTGATGAGTTCATCCCTACTCTTGAAGGAGAGGATGGTATTTGCTACACTCACCCAGAGAGATTACCAGGTGATTTTTTTTTTTTGTCTATTTATATTTTTACAATTTTACAACACAAAATTAAACCATGTTCAATCTATGATATTAAAGTGCAATGACACACTACCATACAAGAGCTTTTCTTGATTTCTTTGAGGTACACAAAAAATTATTAAAAAAATGAAGAAAAGAAAAGAAGTGTAGCTTGATCAGATTTTCTAAGTTGATGAAACCCTATTAATAATCTAACTCAATTAATCTCTTACAAATCCGATCGAAATTTGTTTAACTCGTTTAAAAAAATTTAACCAAACACCGAATATATATGCAATATTTAGATAAATAATCTAACTCAATCTCATATCGAGTCGATCAGACGAGCCATCAAAGCACATAACCATTTCAAAGAAGGTGATGTGTACATATTGTGTCACACAAGCATATGTGTAACAATTATTTATTCTGCTGTTGGATGCGAAAGTCATTCCAAGGGCTAAGTATTTTTCCTTCCTTTTTTTTAAGATCTTTCTTTCTTTGTAGGTATGAGCATGAATTATAAATCTTGAATTGTGTATGAATTTTGAATTCTACTTATAATATATCATGAAAAAACTAGTCTAATATAAAAAGGGACTATCCAAATTATTTTTTAAAAAAAAGGGACTATTTTTTTAGAGTGAAGTAAAATTGAAGATGTGTTGCAAAAGTAATTTATATTGACGTCTCTTATAGAAAAAAAAAAAAACTCACTTGTTTTAAAGAAGTAATACAATAATTTATGGGGTGCAAATTGATAAAATTACTCAACTTAATTATTCGATCATAAATTTCACATATTCAACTACACATATACATGCACATCTCACTCACACATCACACATATAAACGCACACACATACTGTGTGCCAAAGCTAGTGTTTTGAAGAAAGGCATCCGGACACAAATTTGATCACAAAGGTGTCCAATGCCATCCGATGAGATCGAGCAAGTTGTAGTGCAATTTCCTGTAGTGCACGTGTAGTGCGGACAAAGTAAGATAATTTTGTCCGCTTTGTCCATGAAACTATATCGTTTTAACTTATGATGCGAATTGTTATCAAAATATATGGAATTAAAACGATATAGTTTCGAGGGCAACGCGAACAAAACTATATCATTTTGTTCGCATTACACGTACACTACACGAAATTGTACTACAGCTATCCCAAATCACATTCCACGGTCTCTTTCTATTTGGTCTCTCTAGATTTTTTGGTTTATTTTTTGTCTCTATTCAATTTTTTTTTGTATTTGTTGTTTTGACCTCAATATTTTGTGGATTATTGATCTATCTTGATGAAAAAAATCCAAAAAATATAAAATTATACCCAAAAGTTAAAAAAAATATCGCTAAAGACAACAAATAAGCTTAAAAAATTCTTTTTTTAGGATTATTTTTGTCTTTTCTGAACTTTTTTAAAATTTGGTCCATTATATATAACTTTTTCGAAAACTCTCATTAAAATGAATCAATAATCCCAAAAAAATTGATAAAAAACAAAATAATTACAAAAAAATTTCACATAAAAATGAAAAAATAATTCTCGTCAGTCCAAATGACAGTAGCTAGGTTTATTGGGTTTATTGCATGTGTTTTAAAACCATTAAATGCAGGAGTAAGCAAAGATGGGTTGGTCCGACATTTCTTCCACAGACCATCCAAAGCATACACCACAGGAACCAGAAAAAGAAGAAAAGTACAAACAAACGTACAAGGAAACGAGACTCGTTGGCACAAAACAGGCAAAACCAGGCCTATTTTCATCACCAATAAAGTCAATGGCTACAAGAAAATACTGGTCCTCTACACCAACTATGGGAAGGAAAAAAAGCCTGAGAAAACCAACTGGGTAATGCATCAGTACCACCTCGGCAACAATGAGGATGAAAAGGAAGGTGAATTAGTGGTTTCTAAGGTGTTCTACCAAACACAACCTAGGCAATGTGGCTCCTCTTTCGTTAAGGAAATCTCACTTGGAAAATCAAAGGGTCGAGGTGGTAATCAAATTCCTCATTTTAAAGACAGTAATGGTGTTGATTACTATAATGTCAATCCGTCCCTCATCTCGTTCAAGCCATGCGACTCGCGGCCGCCGGTGATTTCCAAATTTTAATGTCATGTCCAGCTGCGAGGTCCTCTGTTTTCAAATTCTTCAGTTATTATGCAGCTTGAAGTGCATTGGATAAGAATTTCAAGAATCTTTTGGGGGGCAATGGGTTCTTATTAGTTCCCTGTTTGGTTCCCTTGATTATTTCTTGTAAATGAAAATCACAATGCTGCGGCGTCTAGGCAGAGTAAAGATCCAGAGGATTTTTTTTTCTTTTCTACTTTGCATTTTAATTATGTCCAAATGCAGTCTATAAATTGCATGATGTGAAATAAGTGGTGTACTAAATTATCAATTTTAGAAGTAAAAGGACCGGAAGAATAAGAGGAAGTTTGTTTTGTGAAGGACCAACTCTCTCTCTCTCTCTCTCTCTCTCTCTCTCTCTCTCTCTCTCTCTCTCTATATATATATATATATATATATATATATATATATATATATACACATATATGCATGTGTGTATTACCTTTAATTTAGTTAGTAAACACTTTATCATTGTTTATATTCAACAAGTGTTTTACTAATTTGTAATAGGGAATCTTATTAATTTAAGATCCAGCACGTATGGCAAGTTTTTGAGACTTTCGATTTCAAGAACTAAACCGGGCACCGTTGTTGGTGTTGAAAACGTCCTGGGTTTTTTGATTTATTTTGTGGTACATTATAATTTCGGCCACTTAAGTAATGTCTTTGGTCTCTTAAGTAATGTCTTTGGTCTTCAATAAATTTCGAACCATGAGATTACTATAGCGATTTTTCAATTGGAAAAGCTTTTAAGTTGTTCAATTCTTTTTTTAAAAAATAAAATACTGGTTGTCCAACTCTGTTTGGTTTTTGGTTGTCTAAAAATTGTTACAAAATAATTAGTTCGGAAAAAGAATTAGTAAAATTAAGTAAGAAAGATATCATGGGTCACGAAGCCCAACTAAGTAAGATGATGTATCTGAATTTGGGCCGTATCTCTGAATTTGCCTGCTAACATGGGTCACGAAGCCCAACTAAGCTGAAATTTGGGTAGGCCGAAACGGGTACTTGAATTTTATTTTCATCCTTCTAGTTTTTCAGAAATTAAATGAAGAAGAAAGAAAAATAAAATAAAATGCTATCAATTAAATTGGTGTTTAAATATGTATTCAGGTTTAAATTCTGTCAAATTGAATAAAAAAATTCAGGATAAAATGAGCATGTTTTGTTGCAAATTTCCTTATTTCAATGATTAATATTGAGATTGAAATAGGAATATAAGTTCTTATATCATGCGATGGACCGATAAATATTAAAATAAATATTTTCTCTGTAACTTGGCATATGGTCCAATGAATGAATCTTAAAGGACTGGTTCTTACCACTTGGACTAGACATTGGCCTGAGCTTATATACAAAGTTATAGAAACGAGTAATTTCAAAATTTGAGAATATATATAAATCCTAAGCAAGTGGAAGTCAAGTAGGGCCACTTGACACAATCCAATTTTTTATAGTGAGGATGGAAAGACCAAAACAACGTCGTTTTGGTCCCTTAAGGTTCATAAATTTATTTACCAACACAACGTGTTTTAATTAATTAATGAATCTCAGCTCGGAAACATTGTCGTTACAAATTTGCACCCTTTTTTCTCACTATAGCGACCTTGGATCCAAATTTGACCCTGCTAATTAACTACAATTTTTGACTCCGTTTCTACTGTTAAGGCTTTGTTTGGACCTTAAATTTGCAGAGCTATTGTGGATGGGGAAAGGGAAAGGGAAAGGGAAAGGAAAATGAGAGAACATAACTTAAGAAGAAAATATCTATCCGAAATGGTTGCCAACTTACGCTTTGTTTGGCACTTGTGGAAAGGAAAATAAAAGAAGGAAAGTAATTGGGGGGAAATATGAAGAAAATTAAAAATTTTCTTTTGTTTGATTTCAAAAGAAAATAAGAGAAAGTACGTAGAAGAGAAAAAGACTTTCTTTTATTTGGTTTCTAAAAGAAAATGAAGAAGAAAAATTAAAGTTAACTAAATGTCTTGAGATTGTTTAAAAATTTCTCTTCCATTTTCTCTTGCCATTTCTAAAGAATTCTTGTTGCTTTTCCCTTATATTTTCTTTTTTCCTTCTACACTAAAAAATCAAATAAGCAAGAGGGAAAATTTTTTATTTTATTTTCCTTTCTCTTCTTTTCCACAAGTTCCAAACAAAGTGTTAACTTTGCATGTCAGCAGGCCCACAGGTGACGACCCCAGATATATCTTCTTTAGCACTAAAATATATGTAAAAAGAAGACGAGAGGATAACATGTGTAGGGCACTTGATGACATTCATTTGCTTTTCCCATGACAAACAAACACACCCCAACCTTATCTAACTAGATTGGTATTGCCATTTCGCAATATGGTTTGGTAGCTTGGAAGATTTGGTGGAGTCAAATCCATTGTATGGAATCTCTTGTGTTTCTCACAACGTTCTTTTTGAGACATAATTCATGACTTTTATCATTCAACCAAAAGTATTCAACATACAATAGTTCAACATGTTACTTTTCTTTTTAACGTTCGATGTCTGATTTCATTTAGCGTATGGTTATTATTTGATTATTAGATTATTAAATTATTATGTCTGAAATAGAACTTAATCCAGTCAGTACTGTTGGCTTTTGACCAAAATTAATGAAGTATTTTTTTTATTTTTTTATACACTTTGGAGGGACAATAACCAAAATGCCCTTGAAATGGGAATCAATTAACACCTGCCATGTTGAAAGGCTATGTGGGTCATATTTTGGTCTTTCAACCTTGTCTAACTTTACTAGGGGAGTCCACAAACCAAGGCTTGTCGAATAAAAAGAAAGTAGCCCAAATGGGCATGTAAAATGGCCGAAAAATAATCTAAAAATCACACAATTACTATATAGGCCAAATTGGTCCTGACTAACTAAGGAATTTTGCACTGTCCACTTACGAGGGGTTTAATTATATTCAAGATAAATTTTTTTATGCATGGGTCTAACACAGAGATTGATAGCGTGGGAGTAGAAGTTGAACTCTAATTAGCCAAACATATGACTAGTACTACTTTTCATTCTCTCTCTCTCTTTCTCTCTCTCTTTTAATCTCTAGCTATTTCCCTCTTCTTAAATCAAGGTGCCAAAAGAGATGAACTCAATAAACAATTTGAGAGGTGAAATTGATCTCAAATAAGAGGGGGAAAAAGGGAAATAAAACAGAAGCTAATATTTTCATTTTTTTTATCGGGAAAAAAATATTATAAATCATAAATTGAAAGTATAAAGATAATAGGGAAGTAGGCATGAGGTATCATGACGAATCATTCACATGCCACCTAAATTGGCATCCAAGAGATTCACTCAATCATGAGCCGCCTGAGATCTGAGCACCTAAAGATTGACCAGAAATCAACCAATAGTAGAATTTAGGACAAACCCTATACGGTTCCTAACTTTAGTGGCTCATATACTGCAAATATTTTCATTTTGGGTAAAAGATAAACAAAACAAAAAAAAAAAATGATAGAAGTTCCTCTAAGAAAGATGGGAAATTATTGTGTTGCACTAGTCGTAAATGTTTATGGATCATAAAAAAAAAAGTTCGAGTAGACGTTTATCAGTATCTGAACAAATGATGTAAAAATTGCAAATGAAAACTTGGATCATAAAAAAAGTATCCGATATATTTTATTTAAAGATTACAAGAGAGTTAGATTAAGCGTTTACTATTTCTTAAACTAGAGCAATAAGTGGGGCTAGGTCTACTTAAACTAGAGTAAGGCTTTATTTTGCCACTCAAACTCCATTTCATATCAAGTTTACAAAGAAAAGCACCCACAATAGAGAAACAAGATTGCAATAATGGGATTCAAAAGGGCCTCTTGCTTTGCCCCCACTACTTTCCCCTCCTCCCTCCTTTCCCCTTAAAAAATCAATAAAAGCCACCATTTTTACAAAAGGTAACAACAGCTTTCAGTTATTGCAAGAGAATATGCATATATGGATCTCCTCCCCCTTCAACCTCTTCAATAGTCTTCTAACCAGGACAACTTTTTAGCCCCCATCAAAAGCACTCAATGCCACCTTTTCCTCTCTGCAAACGTTTTCCATTTACTTATTCCTCTCTCTCTCCCCCCCCCCCCCCCCCCCCCCCCCCCCCCCCCCCCTCTCTCTCTCCAGCATCCAACCTACTTTAGTATCACCTTTGCTTTTCTTCGGTCTTTGAAATTCAAAAATATTAAATATTGTGCTACAGAATTAGGTTACAAAACCGGCCAACAGAAAGTGCATGGATCACCGAGAATTTTAGAAGTAACTCTCGCGAGCGCTACTTCTAAATCTTGATATTCATGCATTTTATAATACAGCCGGTTCTGTAACCAGTCCTGTAAAATTAGGATCAAATCCAACCATTGACAGAAGAAGGGTGGCAGAGGGATTGAACACCAACACCCAAGAAATCCCTGGTTTGCCCTCCAGCAGCAACACTATCTTCCTTCTGTATGTTGTGGCGCTTCGAGGGGTACATCTGGAACTGATTAAAACTGGAGAGATCATTTCCTCCACTCTCCACCTCACTTCCAACACTAGTACTTGTTAGACTAGGGTTTGCACCATACATCAATCCACAAAACTTGTTCCCATTTTGACCTTGGTTGAAACTGGAAGTTGCACCAATCTGTGCAGCCTTCTGTAACAAAGCTGTGGCGGAAGTATTTGCAGAAGCAGTGTGCTGAGACTGGTTTTGTATTCCAATTCCGTAAAAGGGGGGAATCGAAATGCTTGTCATTTCCTCCGCATTACTCGAACCAATCTTGTTTCCAGAAACCCAATTCATTTGGTAATCGGAAGGCGGGGGATTCGTATACGAAACCATTGGATCACCCATTTGATGAATATTCTCTTGGAAATTATTATTCCCAATCCAAAGAGGGAGTCCTAATTGCTTGTTTGGATTGGTAATTTGGTCGTTTTTGGTTGAGGTGGGATTGAAAATTGGTGAGAAATTTTGTGCCATCACTGGAACCATTGGGGTTCCGATGAAATGGTAACTGATGTTGTTAGAAGAAGCCATTGTGTTGTTGATGTTTGATGCTGCGGCGACCCTGGCTGATTCTTCAGCTAAGGCATCACAAAAGGCCCTATGTGTAATGAAGCTGTCGCGCCTGTTACATACATTGAAATTTATATTATACAGGAATTAATAGCACATCCACAATCAATCAGCAGATTAATTATAACTAAAAAAATTATTCACCTATTCCATCAAAAGGATGAAACAAAACTTCACAAGAGAAAAAAAGACCAGGACTAAAAACAAAGATTGTGTAATTTATATGGTAAATTCTAAATCTTGAGATGGGCTATTAAATATCACGAAAGCTAATCAATCGATCCCGGCTATTTTATGAAGAAAATGTCATAAAAAATGATCATAGTATCAATGAAAACGGCTCAATAAGGCAGCTCATAGTAAAGCTTTGAACAAATCAAATCCCATCGTTTAGACCTTCAAAAAGTCAACAATTTATGTCTTTTTGGCACACTTCCTTGTATTCACATGATCTTCTCTCTCCTTTACCCCAAAACCCATCAAAAGACACAAACAACACAAACATGTGAGAGAGAGAGAGAGAGAGAGAGAGAGAGAGAGAGAGAGAGAGAGAGAGAGAGTTGAGTTTCTAGCCAGTGTCCATAGACATAAACCAAAATATCACATTTCTTTAAACCTAAACACAAAAACACTTCGAAAGTTTTCATTAGTCTCCTTAAATTTTATTTGTTTTTTAACTGAAGATATTGTTACTAATTAATTTACGCACATTATCATAATTCCAAAAAATTCAAAAAAAAGAAAGAAAGAAAGTAGAGCATCAATATTTACCGAGAAAATATAGTCCCGCAGTCACACTTGTACTCCCTAGTGCCACAGATTTTGGAGTGAGCCTTCCAATCTGACTGCACGGCATATCTCTTCTCGCACTTGTCGCACTTCCATTTCTTTTCCCCATGCTTCCGACAGAAGTGTTTCTTTATCCCGGTTAGGTCGCCGAGTGCCCTAGAACGGTGGTTGTGGACACAAGTTGTTTCAGGGCACACGTAAACCCGCTTCTTTATTTCCTTGCTACTCCTCTGCTTCAGCTTCCATGGTAGGTTATGTCCGCGCCTATGTAATTGCAAGTTTTGATCCCTTTGAAACCCTTTCCCACATATCTCACACAAGAATCTGTTGGTAGCCATTAGGGTTTTCGGCGATAAAGCGATGACTTCGGCCTCAGGATCTGAGAAAAATTTGTAGTAATTTTGAATAATAACCATTGGAAAAATATATTTATGGTTATATAGGAAGACAAATTGTTGATTAGTCGTCTCAGATCGCTTGGAGGGATAAGAAAAACTATTCATAAATAGCAATTGAAAATAAAATATGATCAAATAAGTTAAATCATGAATATGAACTGCACAAACTAAAAATAGGGGAAAAAAACATGGAAGCAACTAATTGAGGAACTATGAAAAGTTTCTATAAAAGGTGAAAAAATAATCTGACCAATAGATTGATCATGTTTGTATATCCACGAATATACCAGGGTTTGTAGTGCTAGGGAGAATATATTAGTGAATATCCATGAATATACCAGTGTTCATAAAGATAGGCAGAAAGAAAGAAAGAAAGATGTGTATATATTAATATACAGATGTACGTATAATGTTTGTTTGGTGGGAAAAGAGAGGCTTGCCTGGATTTCCAGGGAGGTTTCTCTTCTTCTTTAGAGTGGGAGGATTGGATCCACCAGTTGGGTTTTGATTAAAACCATTTGGAATTGCTTCTTCTACCATTTTCCCAAACATATTGTCAACTCTCTCTCTCTCTCTCTCTCTCTTGTCACTCTCTCTCTTTCACACACACATCAAGGGAAGTATTAAGAGATTGAACTAAGAGAAACACCAGAGAATGAGTGCCTTAATAGCAAGTGCTGAAGGATTAGCTTTCTCTCTCTCTCTCTCTCTCTCTCCTTAGATGTCTTGCAGTCTTTTTAACTGCTTTTAGTTGGAATGAGAATATAATAATAATAGTTTTATGGGAGGCGGTGAAAAGTGAAAGTTGGGAGGGGAACATAGAGGGAAGGGGGGGTGGCAAAAACAGTAAAGGTGCATGATGACACATATGATGAGGTGCTGGGGAAAGCTATGTATATCCGAGTCTCTCTATATATGCCTTTCCCATTGGAAATGATTATCCCATAATTTGCTTCCTTTTTGTTTTTGTATTATTTTTCTATTATGATCTCTCCCAATCACCATTTCTAAAGCATATTTGGTGTACTAGAATAATACTAGCTCAACTATTTGCACGAACCCCACAAACGTTTGTGGGAGCTTTCTTTTTCTTTCCTTAGAATAATATTGTATCACGATAGTTTTGATATTTCTTAAACATTATGAATTTTATTCTTTTACAAATATGATGTTGAGTTGCTCACTTGTTTATGCCTGGAATATGTACATATAGTATTAAATCTTTGACAGTCTAGTAAAATTTGATTAATCTAATTAGTATTTTATCGAACAAATAGGTAAGAAGTTAGCTTGGCAGCACACAGTATTTTTGTGTGCAAGCATATTGCCTGGTATATAATTATATTTATCGACTTGAAAAAAATGGTTAAATAATAAAATGATTGAATAAGGATAAATTCTGATTGAATAAGGATAAATTTTAACATCGAATACCTTGCGATCAGTTCTAAACTGACAAGGATGAGAAATTATAGATTAATTTGGCTTATAACGAGAAGTTAATAATTGAGCAAAACTCTAATTACCATAAAAGATGCGTGTTCAGAGAATCCAGATAAGACTTATCTTGTTAGGTGTCAATGTAAGTTCAATCTGTCTCTAATGAGATATTATGAGATGGGAAAGACTCAGATTGGTAGGGGAGAACCCCTATAAAAAGACAGGTACCCATGAGGGTAAAGGTACATTGTAACTAGCTATTGCAAGCTGGCTAGGTTGGTAAACAACTGAAGCTGGCTAGGTTGTTTGACGGGGTGGGGCTGGAGGCATCTCTAAACTTTAGAAGACCTTTATATTCATGGGAGAGGGGAGAGTTCTAGGAGCTTGCTGACAGATGGGTTTCTCTGGGTATTCATAGAACCAACAGAGAAGATGTGATGAGCTTCAGGAATGGGACTGGTGAGTTGTTTTCGGTTAAAGGTATGAGGGATCTTATCCAGTTAGGGCGAGGCCAGAATGTCTCTGTGCCTCCATCGTGCATTTGGAAAGCAAAGGGCCCCCCAAAGATCTCTTTCTTCTCTTGGTTAGCGTGGCTAGGAAGAGTTAAGTCTGGAGAGCTCCTTCATATGAGGCGAATTATCCCTCATAATCAAGCCCTTTGTGTGTTCTGTGAGCAGGTAGTGGAATCCCAAGGCCACTTATTAGTGCATTGTGCTCCAGTGTGGAGAATATGGGGAGAGGTGCTAACATGGTGGGATATAAAGTGGGCTACTCCCAGTTCAGTTTCGAATCTTTTTACCTGGTGGTCAGATTGGACGGTGAGAAGAAAATCTGAACCATGGCCGCTTCTGGTTTGGAGGGTAATCCCGGGGATGTTGATCTGGTCCATCTGGATTACAAGAAACAAAGTTAGGTTTACAAATTCGGTTCCAAATTGGGGGCACTTCGCAGAGGCACTCAATTAAGGTGAGAGTTTTTACCTGGGTTTTGGATCGCCTGAAAGATAAACCATTCTCTTCTGCGGACATCGCGTATAATATGAAGGGGCTCGTTCATGGTAGCTTGCTGAGGTCCAGATCGGCGGGGAATCAGAGATCAGGTGGGTGACTTTAGTTCCAGCGGGTGGAGGTCTATGGTCGGTTAGGGCTTCTTTGTTTAGGGATGTGTTTAGGTTGGAGGAGTAATTGTAGGCTGATGTTCTGGTTGGGTTCTCACCAACTGGTAGTTAATTGCCTCTTTGTTCCCTTGTGTTTTCAATAAATTCCTTTTGTTGTTCAAAAAAAAAAAAACTAGCTATTGCAAGCATTAAATTTGAGAAAATACCAATTGAGTATTGACTTAATCATCAAAGTACATTCTCGCCGACTCGAGGTTGATGATCCTTTGACAATTTATTGTCTTGTAGGAGTTAGGTTTTAACTAAGTTTAAGAACTAGTGTGTTAGGTCACAGATGGAGGAACTAATTTTTTTAGTAAGAAGTTTTACCCACATATAATTGACGTCATTTGTGTGGAAGTTAAATCCTCATGACAAACACTCCAGTTAACAACCAAAATTGGACACAAACGAGCAACAGGTTTGGATCCCTACCAAGGGTGCTAAAAAGAAGCAAACCAAACCCACGATATGCCTAGGGACTAGGGAGAGGGCTCATTCATATGTAGGTGACTGTTCAAAAATCTCTAAGATGGTCTACGAGGAACCAAGAAAAATAAGTTAGGTTGCGAAAGATGAACACGTCCTAGAAGATTTAGAGCGTGAACTCTTTGAGAAAGGCCAAGAGATCAGCGAGCTGAGAAAGACATTGGATAAAGAATGTTCGGCTAGTACTCTAAAATCTAGTCGACGGGGAAGTAGACATGAATAGCCATTAGCCACATTGACCAAATGTATGGCTGGTAATGATCGAAGATTGGAAACCTCCCATTGGGGGCAATTCCACAAAAAATAAAGAAGGATTCGAATCTAATGTCTTTAACCAAATTCAAATCCTAATACAAGCAGATCAATACCACGTATTTGAGAGACATCTAAAGGAAGAGTGGAGCCACTAACGTACACCATTTGCACCCTCCATAATACAATAGATTAGGTAATATCTGACTAGCAAAAATAACAAATCGAGTGGCAACGTGGCGAGGTGCGATGGGCGGCGAGGGTCAATGATGCAACGAAGTGTATGTTTGGATGAATGTAGCACGAAGACAATTTCAAACCTTATTTGAACTAGAGCTACTTTCTTATTGAACAAACAAATTGAGTAAAACACTTAGTTTTTATTAATCAATTAACAACTACTTAGTCCTTAGGCTTACAAAATTATTTATAGGGATGTAGAACCCAATATCAACTAGGAAACTAATTAAATAACAAAAGATTTAAGCTTACAAATCTATCCTAAATAAAAGAAATTAAAAAATTACTAAAAATAGAAAATTCTGATTTAACTAGAAAATCAAATATTAGAAAGAAATACAAGGTTGCCAAAACAGATGGAGACTAAAACGAAAATTCTTACTGAAAGTTATAAGGAAAGCTAATCTTGTCCAAAACAACAAATTTATTGATTCAAAGGCCTAAAGGAGGGAATCAGGCCAAAATCGACTGGGGTCCATGCATCTATAGATATTGCATTGATTTCTAAAAAGCCGTTGTAGATTTACAAGCAGAATTACTAAAATACCTTGCTGAATTTACATGCGTAATGAAAAATAGAATTCAGAACGTCAAAGGGTATACAATAACCAAGTCTCTGTAATATCTTCATCTCCCACGCCTAACTCTTTTTGCTCAGGTAACATCTCCATATGTTCTTCTACATCTAGCATGAAATACCAAGAGTAAAGAAATTGTTTCATGAGTACTGGTGACAATCAGGAGAAAATAATACCTGAAATACAAACTGCAATATATGCATGCATGAACATATTATCAGAGTATATAATACAGTGGAAATAAATACATAAGTTCATTATCAATCTTTCAATTAATGTTTCTAGAATCCTTTACCTCAATAATCCACATCTTACCCTCAAACTTCAACGTAAGGGTCTCAATTGGGATTCACTAGTTGTTATCGACAATGGGTTGTTGATGAACTTAATCTGAAGTGATATACCCTACTAAGCCATCGTTGACCTTGCAAGGAAATGATCTTCTACCATCCTATCAAGTCAATTTCGACCTCACCTTATCTAGATATCCACGAACTTGGCGTATCAGGTCCAGTTCAAAGCATCTTAGTCGCTCCTTGATCCAGCTCACGATTGTCCAAGACTCCAATCGTTAGCCCTTGAGATCCTGTGCCCAAATTGCACCATGACTAGGTATAGACGATCTCAGATCACCCTTAATTGTCTTCAACTTCTCCTAATTGGGGTCCTTTCAATACACAAACTAACTAGTCGACCCCATCCATCTGAATCACCACAATCGGGGCCACCCAAATCGATTAACATTCTATTAACCTTACTTGTCTCTACACGTGATCACATAACACCGCCCACTCGATACCCTCCACTACCTTGTCTAAGTGGCGTTCGTTCCAATGTCCCTAACATATATTCTAGGTTTTTCCCAAGTTCAGGTAACAATAATTTTAAAGAAAATCAAGCAACAAAAAACGGCTGCAAATCAGACATATCCACAATATCCAGAGCCTCAACGTCAATACAATTTAACTGCCCAATAGCATAATAATACAATTTAGCAACTGAACATCATACATAAACAGATAGAATATGGCCAAAGATGGTAATTCTGCTCTCACAAAATTCTATGAGGATTGATGGACATAATTAAAGTTTGAGTGTATGCCTATGCATGGTGTATGTGGGGCCTAGGTGATATTTTGAATCATTTGAGAGTGAGGCCCAAACCGTCCGAAAGTCAGTTTGGCCGGTCAGCCAAGACCCTTGACCGACCACAGTCTACCTTGATCGGTAAATGCAACATGGCACTTTGACTAGTCACTCAACTACCTTTACCGATCAGATCATGAATCTATTGGATTCTAGGTTCGCAAACAACATAAAAACAATGATAAAAGCATACGAATTACTCCATAATTCATACATTCTAGGGTTGAAGGTAAGAACCCTACCTCGTAGCATACTCAGGTGGTGATCTGGTGAAAACAACAGTGATTCAGTAGAGTATCGGCCTTGGTAGTACCTTCTTCTCTCACTAGAATCTCACTTTCTCTCTCTAGCTCTTCTCTGCTGCAGAATGGAGTGAAAAGAAAGGAAGAATATGGTTAGATTTTATAGGCTCACTAGATGAAAATCATAATTGCTAGCACGAATCATCATTAGATTACCATAAAAATCACTATAAAACCACCATCAAAACCATCCTTAAGGTTCCAAGACTTACAACGGCTAGTTAAATTAAATGTGAAGCAAAATATTCGTGTGTTACTCGCCCCACAAAGTTAACATGGACATGCGATTAACCCCAAGGGGTTGTCCGAGTGGAGATTGGGGCGAGCTGTAAACCCAGACGTCCCAAGGTCGAATCTCGGCAACTGCAACTTTGGGGCCACTGACGGTTTATGCTAGGTCGCCACCGTCAGGGCCTCGAGGACTAGTCGGCATTAGGTGGGGGACTCCCCCAAGCAATCCCAGCTTGGTCCCCAAGCCGTCCGGATACCTCGGTTATCAAAAAAAAAAAAACATGGACATGCGATTTTGTCTGTTCAATTGTTTGGATTACCAACCAAAATACACAATTAAATGGAAAGTATTAAATTAAATGTCAATGAGAGTCGTAAAATTTTATTTTATTATTTTAAATTTTCTAAGTCCTCACATAACAAATTGCCAATACTTATTAAGAATTAGTCGAACCTGTGAATTGTAACAACATGGAATTTGAATATTGAAATAGCACTATTTATGCATCTCCAAGAACAATATGAATTCTATTTTGGGATATTCGGTCAAAAGTCCATAACAACAGACTTTTAGTGTAATAAGTCCATCTCAAATTAAATTATAGATGGAAGTCCATTTGGCACATAAGTTTCAAAAATACCTTTCTAGTAAACATGCGATAACGTTATACTTTTCAGTTAACCAAAGATATAACAAGAATGCTATAGCTTTTATCACTTTCAGGGGAGCCAAAATTGATGATCCACCCAGGATTAAGGAGGCTGCTTATGCCTACTTCAAATCCAGATTCAATGAGTCTATGGTGCTCAGACCTAAGCTTCTGGGTCCCTTCCCTTCCAAACTTTCATCCCCTGATTCTTCCAATCTGGAGAGAGGATTTTCTTTGGAGGAAATAAAAGAGGCATTAAGAGATTGTAGCAGCTTAAAAGCCCCAGGACCTGATGGTTTCAATTTCAAGTTTCTTAAGCGTGCTTGGTCTTTTATGGAGAAGGATATCTGGGAATTCTTTTCTGAATTTCACTCAAACGGGAAATTACTTTCTAATCTAAATTCCACATTCCTCACCTTGATTCCTAAGGTTCCGGGAGCCAATGATTTTAAGGATTACAGGCCAATTAGCCTTATAGGAGGGATCTATAAGCTCCTGGCCAAGACTCTTGCCAGCAGACTAAAGATGGTCCTGCCAAAGATCGTGGGTTCATCCCAGGCTGCATTTATTGGGGGAAGGCAGATCATGGACTCTATTCTTATAGCAAATGAAGTCATTCATTGGTGGAAGACTACTCACAGACCAGGTGTTTTACTAAAACTAGACTTCGAAAAAGCTTTTGATAATGTTAATTGGCATTTTCTACTTGATATGCTTCAAAATCTGGGTTTTGGTCATAAATGGTGTTCATGAGTTCGAGCCTGCATCTCTACTGTTTCTATATCAGTTCTCATTAATGGATCCCCTACAAATTTCTTCAAGCCTTCCAAAGGTTTAAAACAAGGGGACCCCCTATCTCCATTTCTGTTTAACATCGTAGTGGAAGCCCTCAGTCTCTTATTGCAGAGAGCCCGAGAAGTGGGCCTCATTCAGGGTATTCAATTCGGAGCAAATGGAGAGATTATCATGCATCTACAATTTGCTGATGATACAATCATTTTTGCAAGTAACAATCTCGAGGAATTGAAGGAAATCAAGAGGATTCTAAGGTGTTTTTATTATATCTCAGGCCTAAAAGTTAATTTTCACAAGACTAGTGTTACTGGGATCAGGATTCTAGAGGAGCAAATCAGGGATCTAGCAACCTCTTTGGGCTGCAAAAGGACCTGTTTACCTATTGATTATCTGGGTTTACCTCTTGGCTCTAACCCAAAGAGAATCAGGACCTGGAAACCTCTTATAGACAGGACAAAACTTAAGCTGGCTGCATGGAAAATTGGGCTTCTATCACAAGCGGGGAGACTGACGTTGATCAAATCCACTCTATCCAATTTGCCTATCTACTTCATGTCTCTCTTCCAGATTCCATCCTCAGTAGCAAAACAACTTGAGAAATTACAGCGGGATTTTTTCTGGGGAGACAAGGACAGTAAGAGGAAAATACACTATATTCAATGGGGAGTTCTGAGAAGGAGCAAGAAACTAGGGGGTCTAGGGTTGAAAAATCTACAAATGCATAACAGATCCCTTCTGGCCAAATGGTGGTGGAGGTTCAGTACAGACCAGACATCTTTATGGGTTAAAATCTTGAGAGATAAATACAACATCCCGCACTCAGCATGGCTGCCCATCATTCCTACTCACAACCGGGTATCTACCACGTGGAAATCAATATGTTCAATTGGTGAGAAATCAGATGAATTCTCTGCTATTCTAAACCAGGGTTTCAAAATACAATTTAAGTCAGGGGTGACACTCTATTCTGGGAGCATCAGTGGTTGGGGGATTTCTCTCTTAAAGAGCAGTATCCAAGACTATTCTCAATTTCCACTCAGCAAAACCGGAAAATAATGGAGCTAATTGGTCAAGGAGGCTGGGATCTCCAGTTTAGGAGGAGACTTTTCGCGTGGGAAATGGAGGTGTACACAGAATTAATGCAGCGAATTAGCAACCACATACCAAACAGTTCAAATCCAGATTCCATGGTTTGGTTATGGGATAAGAATGCTACTTTTTCGGTGGGATCAATATATGGAAAATGGGAAGATTCAATATTTTCCCAAAATAGAGATTTGGGGAAAATCTGGAGAGGTATCAACCCCCCAAAGGTTGAGTTATTTGTTTGGTTTGCAACCCAAAATGCCATTGGTGTAAAATCGGTTCTAATTAGCAGGGGTCTTTTGGGGGAGGACGACTATTTCTCTCTATGTAAATTCTGTAATTCGGAAGAAGAAAATGTTTCTCACCTATTGTTACATTGCCAATTCTCTTGGAAAGTTTGGAGCAGCATTCTCGATTGGTGGAAAATAGTATGGGTCTCTCCTCCAAATCTTCAATGTCTTCTGGAAAGCAAGCTTTGTACAAAGCTGAGCAAGATCGGTAAAAGCATGTGGTTTTCCTCCATGACAGCAACTCTCTGGTCCCTCTGGAACGCCCGAAATCTCCTGGTATTCCAAAACCAAAGGGTTAGTGAAGCCGATTTGGGCGAATTAATCAAATTTAGGGTTGCGATATGGACAAAGGCAAAGAACCCATCATAACCGTATTCAGTGACAGATATGGTTCGATGTCTTCATGGATTGACTGGTGTAGTTCGTAATGGATAGGTATTGTATGTAATGGTTGGTTGTCGCTTGTAATCTGGAGTTTGTATCCATTCTCCTTTTCCAGTTGGTGCCTTACCAGCTGGTATGAAGGAGAAGGGTGGCTATCTCGCGTGTTTCTATTCCATGCTTGTAATGGGACTTGGCCTATTCTTGGTTTCTAATAGATCTTTTATTATCAAAAAAAAAAAAACGTTATCTATTTGTTAGATATAAAAGCGATAATTTCATTAAATAAAGTTATCTGTTAGTGTTTACTAATTAACATTATATGTTACTTTTAACAGATACCTTAACAAATAATTTTATAATTTTTTATTAGATCACCATATCTGTTAGTGTTTATCAGTTGACAATTCTGTCGATTTAAACAGATACCTTAAGAAATAACGTTATCTGTTAGTTTTCAAAGTAATAATATTATCAGATAAAATTATATATTTTATGTTTTCTAATTTGACTAATAGATATATCAAACCAACATATAATGTTATTTGACTCGCCTATTAAGAAAATAACTTTATCTTTTAATTTGAAACGATAATTTTATTAGATAAAATTACCTGTTAGTGTTTATCAGTTAACATCATCTGTCGTTTTTGACAGATACTTTAACAAATAACGTTATTTGTTAGTTTTTGAAGTAATACTATTATCAAATGAACTTATCTCTTCGCGTTCGGGGGAAAATCCGTCTATAAAATGAAATCAGACGTTAAAACTTCTCAAACAATAGATTCTAACTCATAAATTAAATTAACCTATCCTTAATGAGCCAAATCAACTTAGATTTGTCCTTTTAACTAATTTTCTGTTCTTTTTATGATGGGCCATATACATAGTGTGTTTAGAATTAGTTTTTGTTACTTCTAAACACAAACAAGAATATGATCAAATTTGTGTAATTGTGCATATATATTAAAGCAATATTTATGGAAATATTTTGTAATTGTATTATTGCTATTTATGTTGGAAAAAGTTGATATCTTTTTTTACATGTTAAAAAAAATTATTATTCGTCCACCCAACAATGAAATTATGCGTTCGTCCCTAGTGTTATGATCACTCATGTTAAGTAAATAAATGGGAATGAACACTAATTTGAAGTAAGTGGGGTAATGAGGTTTATGATATTATTTTTGTTAAACAAAAGTTAAAGCAGATGTGATTGAAACAGCTCCATTTGTTATCATATTTCACAAAAGTGAAATCTTTTTCCTTTTAGTTGCTTAGTCAAAATGAAAAGGAGAAAGCATTCCCATGAAAGAATAGAGGGATTAATTTAATTCCCAGTTGCACATGCAAACGATGTCGTTCAGGTCTAAAAATTTACTGAGGATCCTATTTTGGTGATTGGGTTACTTTATCTAGGCAGCAATTTGACATCAAGACTTTGCATTTTATGCGTACATTAGGTATTTTGGCATTAGTAAGCAATTTATAGCGACTAATTGGCCTAGGCGGTGACTAATCGTTATATGGCAATTTACTATGCACTTTTTAATTTTTATTACCTTAGCCTTAATTTATCTCTTCTTATATGTCATTTTTTACTCAAATTTTAAGGAGGGAGAGAATTTTTTTTAAAATAATAAAAAATTAATTAATCTCTATGCATCGACAGACTTGGGCTTTAGTAAGGGCGGAGGCACTATAGGTTAAGTGGGGTCACTTGTCCCATGCAATTTTTTAAAATTTGAATTATTATTAGAGGTTTGTGAGTTAATTAATGATCATATTTTATTATAAAATTGCCCCTAGCATTTCCTTCACTAGAAAAAGTCGTCCATGATTAATTTTAATAAATGTGTAGGTAAGACTTCATATATTCTATAATTAGAAAATAATTTTTTTATGTGATTTTAGCTCAAATTTTGATCCTAATAATCAAGATTTATATATAGGTACACCTAAAGATTTTGAAACATTCACAATGCGTAGATTAGCCGTGCATGATGTAAAAAAGAAATTAGATTAATAATCATGATCTCCATGTGATTTACAGTGTATATATTTCCTAGAAAAGAAAAAAGAAATAATATGAACATGAGTTAATTGAGTAAGATGGAAGAATATTTGTTTTTTTTTTGTTTTGTTTGTAATTTTAAAATGATGGATTCTAAATTAAAGGATATAAAGGCATGCACGTGCTCCAACTGTCAAAGAGGGTAAAATCCAAAGGAAACGACGAACAAACACGCATAAAAGGGAATAATCGTCCTTACGACAGTATCCCCATGGTTGCCCCCATCTCACTTTTTTTCTTTTTTTTTTCCTTACCGTATCACTCTCGATCTAGTCAGATTTATATACCCACTTCACCATGTAAGTATATATTTCATAGGACAATATTTTGAGACGATTTAGAAAGTTGGTATAGCCTTCTCGGGTCTATAACAGTGCTTTTCAAGATCTTTTGTGAAAGTTAAGACTATTGATATAACTTTCTCGGGTCTATAGCTGCGCTTTTTAGGATCTTTTGTGACAGTTTAGACTATTGGTAAATCTAAAATTTTCCATAGTATATATAGACTCGTCCCTGCTAAATATTTTGAATATGCTCTATTTTGATCTCGAATACGTATTCGCTTATGAGTAGTGAAATTTATGGCTCTGGCCCTGGTGGGAATGATGTATTGAATATGCTCTATTTTTCAAAACGAGTAAAACTTACATTTATTTAACTATGTAATAAGCTAGTTACGTACGTTATCCATAAAAAATGAGAGCAAAAACAAAATTGATCATACATGTGTGATTAGTATTTTTGTCATTAATAAGCAAAGAGTTTTGTTAATTTCTGAAAAAATATTCCATACTTAATGTGATTGGCAATTTTTGTTAGAATTAAGATTCATTTGACTTGTAATGTATTTAGAAATCCTTTCTCTATTTTGGTTGATTGATCTTAGAGTTGTTCTAGAAGTCGAATTCGTGTTGGGCGAGGATTGGGATTGTGACGGAACAGATTGATAACAATCCAGTTCGAACTAGAAGACTTATAGCGAATTTGTAAATTTCTAAAACTCGAGGAGTTGAATTTTTGAAAAAAAATCTATTGGAGCAGTTCATGAAGATTCGGTAAAGAGTGTCTAAACCAAGATTGTAGAGTCATGCATTGTTTGTGAGAAATTCTTTGTATTTGCGATTTGCATTTATTGCTTTTTTCTACCATAGTCTTTTCTCCACCTTTGGGATTTTCACGTATATTTGGGTTATGCTTGCTTGCATTAATTCTTATTAACTGTCCTTGCATAATCACATAAATTAAATTAATTAATTTAAACTTATTTATGTAAATTTAATTAATTAACACTGGGTGGTTGCCGAATTAAATCTCCATAATAGCAAATTTATTAGCAATCATTTGTATTTCATTTTTTCAAGGTTTTATTTAAGTGAGTGTCTTAAATTCTTGGATTGATGCACTAAATTTAAAACTTTATCTTCTTCTTGAATACTATTAATTTTGTTGTTCGAAGTATCATGTTATTTATAAAATTGAATAAAAAAACTACATCTTCAAGGTTTGGTCTCCTAGAAAATCAGGATTTGCCCTAATTGAAGAAGAGATCCTGCATGAATAAAAGTTGTTGGAGGGTTTGATTGTTGGGCTACTCTTTGAATGGTAGATGATTTCCACTTTAAAGCTTTTTTGGTTGAATCATTCAAGTTTCTTTCTCTAAAGTCTGGAGGAATGTCCTCTTATAGATATCTCTGTCGATTCTAATTATGGATACGCAAGTAGTACAGTCGAAATTGGAAGATCAACTATTATTTGTTCAATAATAGAGAGTATGTGGGCCATTTTATAAGCACATGATATTTAGTAGATCAATCTCATTGTGTACCATACCAGGGCACAAGTAAAATTAGAGCAAAATTCTGTATAGATTAATTTGAGAGCAAACTTAGTAAGACATTAATTAGGAGGAAACAAACTCCTCGAGTCGCGGACCGTAAGATGAACTCTTGTTTAAGGGCCAGTATATATTATCCTAGTTTGCACTGGAAATTACACCTAGCATGAAACAAAAAGAAGAGGTTTATCTTTTTTTATGTTGTTTTAGTACATGAAAAATACATTTTCTTATTAACTCCAACCTGTTCCAAGTTCCAACAACAAAGTACTTATATTTACTGTGTTCCAACAACAGATTTAATGACTATTAAAAAATGAAAGGAAAAAAGAGTAGAGTTTTATGTCTTAACTTGTTATTTGATAGAAAAATGTTATACTAATACACCTCATTTTCGAAACTCGGTGTCAGCTAGCCCTGAAAAAGGGTACCTTAGGGCCACTGGGGGATTACAATTGGCCGACTCTACCAGGGCCTCGAGGATTAGTCGGTGGGTAGGCGGGGGTCCCCCCCTGGCAGGCTAGCCCTGGAAAAGGGTACCCCGTTGCCGCCATGTCCCTGCGCCCCCCGTCGGATACCTCGGTTACCAAAAAAAAAAAAAAAAATACACCTCATTTGAATAGGTATAGCATGCATCCTTTGAATTTTATTAAAATCCATACTATTTGCATAGAAATTCATAATCTCTTCATATATTATGTATGCTCTATCCCTCCACTGTGAGAACCTGGCCACTATTTTTTCTCTACAATGTGAATATATATTGTAGCACACTTTTTCATTTAAACTGTAGCACACGAGAAATAACGAAAGATATTTTATCCCGTAATTGATAGTATGTTTTTTGCGGCAACTGTATTAGTTTTTTTAGCTCTATATAAACATGTTATATATAGATGCTATATATACTGTTAGAGATACTGTTAAACCCCAATTATTTCTGGGCTAAATGAAGATCTTGAGTAAGTTTTGGAAAAGGTAGAAATGGGTGCCCATATCAGTTTCAGAGAGTACCAAAGTTATTTGTAATTAAATTACTACTACTTACTTAATGACATGCATACACACACACACACATATATATATGTCTATATCTATGGATGGTAAGGTGGGGAAAAGGTTAAAAGACAGAGAACTGACAAAGGCAGTGAATTTTTGGAAGAGAGGGCAGTCGTCTGGTTGTGGGCTGACTTTTCCTGCAAACCCCTTAATCATAATCTAATGATGTTTAGCTTTCTAAACTTTGTTTAGTATTTAATGTTTGGAGTTTAGCTGTTGAACTTTGGTGGCCATCAGAATATTCTCTCCTTCCCCAACACCTCTCTCAAAGGCAGCAAGCTAGCTTCAACTTTCAAGATCTACCCTTATCGGATTCCCCTCTAATATTACAAAACCCCCCCATCCAAGTTTACTCTCTCTCTCTATCTCTCCTCTCTCTCTCTCTCTAGATCTCTTGTTTTGAGGTTAAAAAAAAGAAAAAAAACAACAAGATCTGTACAAGATTGAATTCATGTGGAAATTTCAAATAGAAGCGTTTGGGAAAAGCTAAGTGTTGTCACCGAGGGTATGTTTGTTTCTTTCTTTGTATCTTGTTAGGAAAATGGAAGAAATTAATGGTTTATTTTTTTAATTAATTAGATTCAGGTAAATCCTTATAACAACCCCCAAAATAATTTCTTATTTTCCACGAAAGAGATATGTTCCCTACTCGAAAATCATATATATTTGGGGATTTGAAATTAAGTTGTGGTGGAAAAGTTTTTCAAACTAAAAATAAAAAATTTTGTTGAGGAAAATTTGGTACTATATATATTAACTTTTTAAAAATATACCGCAAAAGTTGAATAGATTTGGATCTAGGAATCCATTGCTGAAGCCCACATGCCTGCCTTTGCTCACCAAAAGTTGAAGAATATATGCCTTTGGAGCCCATATTTTATATATCTTAATTTGTCGAGTTTTCTTTACCTTATTTACATATATATATATTTTTTATAAACTTGTCTCAATCGTGAAGTAGTACTTTTTCCACTTAATATTCCTGATAATTATAGCTGCTTGAATATATTTAAATTGCTGATACGAACCAGAAAATTTGACAAAATCAATTCAAAGATGCAGGGAGGAAGTAAACTATTCATTCTTGTAGTTAGAGTACATTGTCGACACTATTGTGAACAATATGTAATTTTGTATCCGTTCAAGGTTTATATAGTTACCAAATGATATAGCACTCGCTTAATAGAACACGCGGTAGAGCCATCGATAGATACAAGGGAGCGCAGACGGAGTCACAACACTCCCAAATTTTGAAAAATTTTAAATTTTATGTTTTTATTTTGCAAAAAAAATAGCATTTTATGTTTTTATGTGTTCAACGATTTCGAACACATCTGTATCCGAATATGTTCGATTAATATGCGTTCCTAGACTTTTCCTTTTATTATTCTTGTTGAAGACGTTTTTTCTGCATCAATCACAAATAGTGATAACATTATACCTATTGGCAAGTGATAGCAATTTTATTCTTACCTATTAGTGATAACTTTTTCTGCATCAACAAAGTGAGTTTCTTTAAGCCTCTTTTTATTGTCTTTTTATTTTGCTTTTCTTAGGTTCTTTTTTACCAGTTTTGACTAGCCCAAAAAATGACGGAAAACAAACAATGCTCAATTTTCCATTACAACAAGCATCAATTGTACTGAAGAGCCTAACAACTGTAATTATTCAACCTCTATATTTTCTACCACTATTTGTATGTATATCCTATACCAGTACCATTATCATAACATTTCGTATTAAATTTTAGGTTCGAATTCTCTTAAGAGTTGCCAATTCTTGTCGGATACTTTGCTCCGATTTTAAAGAATTCTTTACGTGAACAATAGAATAGGTTCTAATATTAAGATGTGCGTAAACTAATCTAGATACCATGAAAAGAAAATCCAAACTTTAAGCACAAAACACTATATACAGATGAAAACTGGCCAATACTATGTTCTCCACTGAATGATAATTGATTCTAGTGTTTATATTGACCATCTCTCTCTCTCTCTCTCTCTCTCTCTCTCTCTCTCTCTCTCTCTCTCTCTCTTATTTTAGTCAAATTGAAAAGATCGTGTTGTTCAGGATATAGGCTAAAATAAAGTTTTGTTTGGGTGTGACTGTAAAGTTACGAATAGTAAATCAACATAAAAATGAAGTGCTACCCTACTAGACATACTACTCCCAAGCCTTAGAGTAATGATACAGTGTCATAAATATACTGATTTGCTACAGCAACGTGTAAATATGGTATTGTCACATGGATTTTCGTATATTTTTACTACCTATTTTGAGTATAATATAAAATTTTGGTTAGAGTGATTAATCCATTGAAATTCAAACATTTTCTCTTCAATTCTATTCACCCAATAAAAAGTTAGAAAAAACCACGGATACAAATGTCCGAACACATATTTCGAAATAAATGTGTGAGTAGTCATTTAATTTGTTTGAGTACATGTACCGTGTAAAATTAACATGCATGCAGACACATCTGTATTTGAATATTTATTAAAATATCTATATCTGTACCATTACTTTAATTATTTTTTTTTAGCATATTTAAAAATTTCTTTACACGCCCAACAAGGTACGTACCAAATTAAACAAAGAGTAGAATCTCTCAAAAAATCCTCTACCAAAACCTACACTCAATCAGTCTTTCTTGTGGACAGAAACAAGCATGGTTGCGTCCTCTACAAGTCGTTAATCTTTACCCTTTCGGTAGAAATTTTTTCCAAGAACTTACCAAGTAGAAAGCAATCAGCTTGGCAACTATTTCTTGGCCTTTTTCATGATGATTATTTCCTTAAACTTAATCCTAGCATCGATTCAGAAATTCCACCTAACATTAGGTGGTTGGTGATCATGATAATTTATAACAAAATCTATACAGTGGTCATGCATGTAATCGATCTATTTTTATTTTTACGTCCAGTCATATATTCTACGTGTTTTTTCTGATGCAGATATCTGAAATTTTAACTCGACCAAACTCTGATCAATATATATATATATATATATATATATATATATATAAATTATAGATGGTGCAACCGGAGTTAATTTGTATAGTTGCAGGCTCACATAAATGGAGAACGAAAGTCGCACTGTTATGTTCAATCAACAAAACAATAATGCCATGCAAGGGCATTATATGAAAAAAAAATAAAGATTCTCTTTTCTGGCTTGGAAAGCAAAGTTAAAGTACCCACTGTCTCCCCCTCCCTCTCTAGGTGGGTTGGATGGTCCCTATCTAACAAGGATGTTAATATCCTACATATGATTCATCTTTCGTGTCTGAGAGAGGAGAGAGAGAGAGAGATATGTTTTGAAATGTAAAATAAGCCTTTTTAGAAAAAAAAAAACAATGTTGTCAAATTACAAGGACTGAAATTCCACTAAGCAACAATAGCTTGGAAGGTTAGAAATGGAAAGGTCTTGGTTGGTGAATATGATTTAAATGATTCAATTGTTAGATTGATTGGGGGGTAGACAAGAGAGAGCAAGCAACAGGAGAAAAAAGGCTACTTTGAAAAACCTCTAAAAGAAGATCAAATATTCAAAGGGATGTCCACCATCCCACTTTTTTTGTCACTATAAAAAGATATGTGGGATCACCACGTCTAGCACAAACGACTCATTATTCTCTTTATTGAGAAATATGTCTCAAGTTCAAAACCTTTAACTTATATTAACCCCTGCTATTATATATTTGCAATTTATGTATTTCTATAAAAATAAAATAAAAAACAGATAGGCTTTGCATTTTTCAACTTTAGTGCCAAAATTTGTGTTGGCATTCTCTTTGTTAATAACAAATGTAGAACTACATACTCTCCCCATCTCCACACACATATAGACCAACATCAATTGAACTTCGATATTTTGTAAGGACCTAAATTTTTTTAAAATTTAATAAATATAAAATTTTTAATTTTGAAAAATTGATTATGTATTAATTTTAATAGGATATTTTTAATTCATGCATGAAATTATTTATTAGGCTTGCATGAATATGAGCATCTCATTGTGAATACATTTTATTTTAGTCCAATCCAATTGTTAAGCCAAGCCCAATTTTCATTGAGCTCTATTAGCCCATTCTACCAAATTCCATTTTTTGGGCTCTAACAGTTGAGCCCATCAGAATTTTGGAGTTCCAAATCCTTAGAGTTCAATTGAAAAAGAAATCCGATTGTACAAAACACGCGCATACGCTGACTGCTCAGGTCTTGCTACTATCTCATTTTGTTCAACCACATTGACTGGTATCCTGATCAGTTACATATACCAATCATGCATAGTAGTCAGTCCATAAATTTTGTCAATTATGAATTTAAATAATCGAGTCCTTACATTGTGCCTTTCTCTTTAAATTTCAACAATCTTCATATAGATTCAACTCTGAATCGTAAAATATAACTTTTTTTTTTTGTTGTGAAATACCATTTTCTACCTTTAACACAACTTCTTTCGTCAAATCTAGAGTGGATGAATATTAATACAATTTACCTGCTACCAATGCTAAAGTTGAATTTCACTAGTATAATTACATTTTAAGATCACCTTGGGTTATCCAAAGCATCTGATTACGTCATCATGTTTATTAGCACAATATAATAATTAGTGCTTCATAGTATATCATCTTGATTTTAGAAGGCTCGTCAAAGTAAAACATCATAATGTTATAACATATGCGTGAAACATTAAAGTTAAATGTAAAAATTTCATTAAAATCATTAGCAATAGATAATTGTGTGCTCTCATGGATTATATTGTGCTGGGTACATACTTGGATCAAAAACATTAACTGGTTCGAAAGATTATCATACTAAACATGTAAGCGGTATAAGACAATTTTACCCCAAAATAGTCTTTTATGAGATATTTTTATTAATTGATTGACAACTTTATATATGAATACCTAAAATACACTTGCTGATTTATTAAATCGTGGCATTATGCAATATAGATTCGGAAAGGCTGTAGTGCATTTCTATATAATGCGTGTGTAAGTCGGACAAAATAACATAATTTTGTCAATTTTTCCCTCGATAGTACAACGTTTTGATCTCATGCATTTTAATAACAATTCACGTGATAAGTTAAAGCGATGTAGTTTCAAGCAAAAAATGGATCACACTATGTCATTTTATTTGCACTACATAAGCACTACAGGTAACTGCACTACAACTCTCCTGAATCCTTGCCTTAAAAAAAAAAAAACTCTCCTAAATCCTTGGAATATGGGGTTGATGCAGTCTTGTGAAACCCTGATTGTGTTATTAAAAAGGGCCTAATCCAAAAGACACAAATAGAGCAGGACGAAGTATCTCTTGGTTTGTCGGCCCGTATAATTTGGGCTGTTTTTTTAAGTACTTGGATTTAGTTTCTTAGCCCAATCCAGACCCAAAATAACCTGCTGCCGCTGCTGCAACTTTCCCCTTCCCTGACGTGTCGATCGAGAGAGAGAGAGACTTTGCGATTGTCTAAAATCAAAATGCTGTTGGTGTAGAGAAACTGCCCTGCTATACAACAACTCAAAACCAGGTATGAACCCTAACATATCTGTTGTTATTACTATTTACAGTTGCTAATGGCTGATGTTCTGTATGTTAATCCTTAACTTCTTGTTTGTTTGCTGGGAAAACTTGTGAAACCAGTGGAAGGTAGGGTTTGGAATCTTCCTTTTTCAATTTGTTACGGTGTGCGAAAATGGGATGTGTGGCCAACCTAAGCTGGTTGTATTTGTAGGGTCAGTAGAGTGGAGAATTGTGCTCTCTCTAAATTCGTAAAAATAACTCTTCAATTTCATTCAAAAAGTTTCCCTGTTGTCATTTTCCTACATGATTTTCTAAGAATTTTAACTGGGTAAAGCTTTTGACTAAAAACTCGTAGCATGAGGAGAATGCTATTTTATTTTATGTGCGTATTCTTGAGTCGTCTGTGAATCTGGGTATACAATGGGCAATGGCAATTGGGATTGGAGGGCCAAATTACGCACATGTATTGGCTTTGAATTTGTTGCATGTGAATAAGGCCCTGTTTGGATAGATGTATCATGTAGATTTGGAATGAGATGGATTGACTTTCATCTGTGAATATTAAATAATACAAATTTAGGTCTGATTGTTAACATTTTGACATTGAGTTTTGAGAGCTGTATGATAATGGATTGAAATTTATAAGAAGACGTGTTTGAAATCTTCATATTCCAGATTGTAGCTGTACAATGATCCCGTAAAGTAGATCTCTTATACCTAGAATCCACAAGTCTCCTATAGCTAAACCTTTTGTATTAATGGTGAGATTGAACTATAATCGCTTCATTTGAAACCTATATATACCAAATGGAGCCTAAGTTCTTAATTGCTAACGCAAATAGAGCCAGAGGGACATTTGCGTTATCAGGTATCAATCAGAAAGTTTAGGAGCTATAGATCACTCTTCAATTGTCTAATGTGCACTCTATCTTGCAGCGTTTGTGAACCATAAGCACCTTGTGTTCTGCCAGAAAACTCTAAGACCCATTGGTGTTGCGCTGAAATTTCCCCTTCTTCTACGAACTATGGATGCAAAAGCTTTGGCCAAGTCAAAGAGAGCTCATTCTCAACACCTTAGTAAGAAGCATCATCAGAATGTAACATCAAAAGCTCCTTCAGTAGGAGCCAGCAGTGGGAAAATTACATCTGGAAAGCAAGTTACGGAAAAACCCCATCAATCTCAGGGTTCTAGTAAACTTCCCTCAAATTGGGACCGGTATGAGGAAGAATACGATCCAGGTTCAGAAGATCCGTCGCATAGTAACACAAGTCAAGCGACTGATGTTTTTATGCCAAAGAGTAAAGGGGCAGACTATGGTCACCTGATTTCTGAGGCAAAGTCTCAGCCTACGATGGATATTTCTTCAGAGGAATTTCCTTCATTTGATGATGTTCTCAGTGGTAAGACCTTGCCCTTGGCTATCCTTCTTTATATCAGTTAAATCCATTCATTATTTTATTTTTTTGGTGAAGGAGCAATGGAGGTCAACATGGAGAATTTTAAGGGGTTGTGGATTTTGTAGTAGTGTGCATTGTCATGAGGTAGATGAAATAATGAAGTTTTTGTTAGTATGTGTGGGATGTATGATTCTAGGAGAAGAGAGGGCAAAGCTAAATGGGTTGCATCTGAAGTCTTGGAGGTTTGAGGCAAAGCCTTCTTACAATTGCTTATTTGTATAGTGGTTCCATTGGAACGATTTGAACACTGTCCCAAATGCTCGAGCCCTTCTACCCCTTCGCGCATTTCTAGAGCAGCTATTCGCGTTCCAAATTGCCCAACTGTGCTTTCTCTAAGCCTTCACTGAGTGAGGCCTTATAATAGCTAAAATAAAGCAAAGAGCTACCCTCGCCATATAATTGACTAATGAAGTAGGATCTTCCCCTTCGGGAAATACATACGATATGGTGAAAGCCTTAGCCTCTAGTCTATATTGATAGCCCCTATCAAATAGTCTGGTTGCAAGACTTCCATGGTTGAAGATAACTGCCCCCGATGGCTATAGATTTTCAAGTTAGCGTTAGATCGAAAAAGGTAGGTTGTCATCAAGCCTTAAAAAAAAAGGTTACCTTAGATATTAATAGCCCTTTGATTTCAAACCTACCCCCTTCTTAGAGTTGGTAGCTATATCTTAGGAAAGTGGGGCCAATCGGGTGTCTTTATTCAAGCGATGGAACAAAAGAAGAACGAAACGAAGTAAGAGGCCTGGGAGTAGGGAAAAAAGTTGATCAGGCTCGATGACCAGGAGAAGCAAAATCAAATTAGGATTTGGCGTAAAAAGAAGCAACACTATGGATACCAGGACCTCTCCCCTCTTGGCTTTGTCTCATGACTCTCATTGCCTATCTTGTAATCAAATCATTCGACTCGTCCTAAATTCTCCCTCTTCCTCTTAAACTCTGATCTATGACCACCCTCAAGGCCTCTATTAAGCTTTTCAAGTAGACTTTAGAGAGAGGATAGGGGAATATTTTCCCTGGTCTAAGTTTTTTGAATAGGTGCTTGTTGATTTAGTTGTCGGGAGGCATAAAAAGTGAAGATCCTTATTTTTGAAAATCTAATTAAGACCAAGAACATTACTCCTAACTGGTTGTATATGTTTACAAATCCAGGGGAGTTGGTCAGTCATTTATTTATCCACTGTCAAGTGGCAAGAGGTATATGGTTGCTCCTTTTGTCTCCATTAAGTGCATGGTTGCTCCTTTTGTCTCCATTAAGTGCATATTCGTTACTTTTGAACGAAAGTGGCTGTGCTTTTTGGTGCTATTCTGAGTAAGTGGGGGAGGGCTTGAAACCTGGTGCTTTTTGCGAAATGTGCTTTTCTTTGCTCAATTTTGTTCATATTCGGAGAAGGGGACTTGACATTCTTTTGAAGGAGAGACCTTTTGCTTTCTTGGTGAAAGAGAGAGTGGATCCTTCTTTAGAAAGTTTTTTAGTTTTATGGATTAACTGCATGAAGACAGTACCATAGTCTCCTTTGTGTATGCTTAATGTACTTTGGGGCCACTCATTTAGCATCTTTTTTCATTATAACATTTCCATACTTACGTGATAAAGATATCTCTATCTTCAGTTCCTATCTATGAAGCACCAACACACCTATGTGGTAGGACATTGATACGCCAGGGACACGGAGGATAGGTAGCGGCGTGTCTAAGTATTTGAACTAAGACTTGAGCAGGGGAAGCGTTTGGAACACGTATGTCTCAAGGGAGACACGTATAGAGACATGGTGTGGTGTCAGTTCATTTTAACAACAAACTTGTCAAGGGTAAAAGTTAGAAGAAACCTGTCAGTTTTCCAGCTTGGTGGATCATCTCTAAATTATGGAGAAACAGTGTTAGTTATCACTTTTGTGCTGATTTAGTGTTTCTATGAGTTTCAGATGTTTGTGGATACAGTAGTCATACTAATAACAGTTAAAAATATGTGAAAGTATATGTACCTATGTAATTTTTTCTGTCTCCTGCCATCTCCATTTTCTTATTTATGTAAAATTGCCTCGTCACATGTCCGTATCTGAACACGTCCATCTCCGTGCTTCTTAGGTTCCTTCTCTAGTCCACAGCACGATGTTTTTATTGACAATGCTGGCTTGCCATGCAATGTGTCTTATGATATATCTGCATGTACTCAATTCTTGGGGATGGGTAGTGATAGGTGATCTAAACCCAACAATTTTTCTGATTGTCACAGTGTTTGATGGTTCCCCTTGGTGGTGTTACATTTGGTACCACCTGGTGAATTGGATGGTATATTTTACTTAATATTACAAGATTGAGTTGTTTTGTGTTGGTATGAGTTACTTTGTATTAACGAACATAAAGCTTTTGCACAGTGGTTGGTTGAGAACTCTCACTGGAATCTTAATAAATTCAAGTACATTGAGAAATTCTTGCTACAAAAGTTTCAGCCTTTATTACGACAGGAGATTGACTCCAATTTTGTCTTAGATTTCGATCAGGGAGTCGGCTCTCTGCTTTCTGTAAGGGGACAAGGCATTCTATCATGGACGGGAGATGATAACTTTGTTGTCGAGGATAGAGCAACTGGGAGTCATGAGGTATTTCCTGATATTTCTCTCCTTGTGTTTCTTTTTTTAAATCTGAACTTTCTGTATTGGAGATGAAGCATAAGAGTTGATATTGAAGTGTCGTTTGAATGGTCATGCATTTGCACATTAATTTGCCCATTTATACACGCTTGTCAAGAATGTTGTTCAACCGTCTCCTAGTCATTTTGAAAATAAGTACGTCTCTTGCTCCACGAGAATTTTTTTTAATTTTTTTGCAAGCTCGATGATGTGTTCTTTGGATTCGTTTATTATCCATCGTGAAACAAATTACTGTGGCTTTACTTCCTTCTCATGATTTTCAATGAACATAATGATTGTTGATTTAATTACACCACATTTTTCCAAATAATATATGGGGTGGCTACAAACTATAGTTTGGATTACAACAGAACAACATGTAAAGTATGTCACAGGGAGAAGGTGAATGTTAACATTCTACGTGTGTCTAGAACTGGATGTGGTTACCAGAAGAATGCAACTTGCAGATGTTTGGGACGTCTTGGTTACTTGTTCGGTCAATCATTTTGAGGTTGTTTTCGGTGATACCTGTGCAGTAACTTCCCATTGTTGAAACCTTGACATTTATATATCATTCAAAATGGTAGGGCAAGCAGTCTGTTACTTGGAATGCACATATTTAGTGTTTATGGCTGATTGAATTTAGGATGATATAACGTTTAAGCTAGGTTTCATGGCTGTTTTTTGGTATTTAGGATTGGATGGGAAAGCACTTCATTCCCATTCTGGCCCATACCTTGTTTGGTTGTGTTTTTAGAAGAATGAATGCCTGGTTATTTGTTAGTCAATTAACTTGCCCACGTCACATGGGTATCCTGATACGCTTAGTCGGTGGTTGTAGGGAACTGAATTGGACTTGTGAAGAGATGATGGAGCTGGATGCGGGATATCTTTCTCAAACTTCATCATTATTTGTTTGCCTATGGCCAATGCTCACTAAGTCATGATTTGTATACCGGTACATCACGGGTGGGGGGATTTAGAATAAGTCTATAATGTTCCTATTCTCATTCCTTTTTTTTTTTAATATTCTTCTCTGAGTGTTGCATTATAGTGGTTGAGTGTGATTGTGAATGAATCAGTATTTCTTGAAGAGGTAGGAACAGACAATAAAGATCTTTCAGAGCCTTTTTTGATGATTGGAGGCATAAATTCTGGTCAGAGAAGTGTTTCATGTTGTAGGAGCTTTAAGGGTGGTGTTCTTTGGGTGGAAGGAGGTATTTTGTCGTTTGTGACAATATTCTTGCCTCCTCATTACTGGATATAGGTAATCCTTAGCATGTTGTCTATGGGAGGGTTGAAAATATCAATCACCTCTGATTGGGGAGTATGGCTCTAGAGATGCATGGCTTGTGCTAGAAAGGAGTTGAAGATACCATCCCAATTATGTTGCCAGTATCATTATTGTTTCCATGAAGAACTTTTGTAGGTTTTGTCCATGTCTGAATCATTGCTTAGGGTATCAATGCTATTGATTATAAAAATAAAAATAAAAGAACTGCATCAATGCTGCATTAGTACTGACTCTTTGTTGTATGCTTGTTTTGCTAATGAGTTTTGCCCCTCTTGTCATTTGTGTACAATATAGTCATTTGTAAAAGTTGATTAAATTATGAAACACTATATTGTGCCTCAAAGTGGATAAAGCTGTAGTGGGCCCAAATATTCTAGAGGCTTAACTTGTTTAACCATCTTCTTTCTTTGCAATTTCATCATTCGTTCTCCTTTTACAGTCTTACTTTGGTGTTATGACAAGCATGCTTTTCTACTAATATATGGCATGCAAGAAGATAGCAACTGTCCTCTTTTTGTCCTTTTATATGCACTTGTGAACATTGGGCTTGCTTACTGTAATTAATCTCCATGTACAACCTACAAGAGTCATCTTTACGAGTAGCACGAGGAATAATTACTCAACCTTTTGGTTTCTTTAGTTGTTGGGTTGCAGTGGCATCATGGACAAGTGTTTTTATGATTAGAAGATTCAGGATTGATGTTTGCTTTTGATTTTTTGATCCACCTAGAGAATTTGCATTTGGAAAAGATGTTCCTGACCAAAGTTTTAGCAAGAGTGATATGGACATGAATTTTTTTCATTTTCCCTTGTGTTGTCGTTCCCTGAATAGTACTAAATCTAGATCTTAAAGCAGGATCTAGCTAAACATGACATGTACGAAGCAGGATCTAGCTAAACATGAGATATATACAGATAACTTAATCTTCAGTCCCTTACATAATGCTTGAGAACAATGTTTTCATTCATAGAAACACTTTGATTACGGTCTTAAATTCTGACCGACAGGTGTGAGCAAAAGTGAAGCTATATGGAAGCCGCGGCTGGCAAAGAACCTCGCGTAACAAATTCGCTGTCATGGCTTATAACTTCACATTGACTTGTCATGCTTTTACATTTAAACGAGAAGAGACATCACATTCTATATTATTCACCCTTATGTCTTCCGTTTTTTGCAAATATTAGCGGCAAGACACTAATAACTGTGTCATTTATTTATTCATACTCTTATTTGAGACATGTTGCTTGATGCCCTCGATCTTGTCCTTTACTTATCTTTTTCCTTTCCTTTGCTGTATAGGCGTCCTTTCTCTCCCTTAATCTTCATCGTCTTGCGGAACAACTAGCAAGAGTAGGTTTGCCACAGAGGCTCTTCATTGATCCAGAGTTTTTACCGCCAGAGCTGGTATGTATTTCATCAGGCCACCGCCTCATATGATGAGTTGAGGTGTGTGGCACTTCGTTTTTTCTAGATTTACGTACTTTTCTGTAGCTAGATGGATAATGCTCTTGATATATTAGGATTATGGAATAAAACTCGAATTATATCTACAAGATATCCTGGTGTATAATTCTGGACTTATCCAAAACAGTTTCACATATTTCCTCTACCTCTTTTACCTTACCCCGATATGTTTCCAAAATATGGTTTCTTAACAAGTGTCTCTGGTTGAATTTGAACTTCAAGAGAAAATTTTAGCATCGAACAGAAGTTTTTCTAATGCTGATACATGAGCATGGGATTACTTCCTGAAAGATCAGAGTATATGATCTCCCAGTTAAGTGTAGTTTCTTGTGTGCAAAGAATTGTTGGGGACTATACGGGGCAGGGTCTAAAAAAGTCTTGGAAACATGCTTCAGAAAGTTTGTCCCAAGGTTTAAGCTAGAATTATAGTTTGCTAAGAAATAATGGTCTACACTATACAGTTTCACCTTGCATTTTACTAGTGATTCCTGTCTTTCGGAATAGTTTCTAACTGTTTTGGTTTCAAACTGTTTCAATGGCAATCAGCATCTAGGTCTCAATCTCCTTGCCCGTGGAATTTATATATTCTCTTTTTTGTTGTGTGAAAAAGTTATGGAATCACTGTATGCTGGAAAACATAGTGACTTCATCTTTCATGGTTGATAACCCAACTAAAAACCTGTTATTTATGGAGATCAGTTTATATTTTTAAAATATGTTATTACTGAATCCATTCAACTATTCAGGAAGCTAAAAAATGTATGCTAGCAATCTTGAGCTTTTCACAAGATTCATGACTTGGTAAATTTTCACGCTAATGCAAACAAGAATTTCTACACATTTCTTCTTTTATTTTACAGTTCACAGAGGAATTTAAAACGAGCTCGAGTGAGGAACCTGGCGAATTACAACCTGAATTCCAAAGTGAAGGGGTGAAGAAAAATTCTGATGAATTAGCTCCTGACAGTTACTACAGAAGGGATAGGACGGAGGATCAAGTAAGTGATTTCATGCCACCTGACTCTTATGGTCTTCGGCATTCAGTTTCAGCCTCATCTAATCAAGGATTGAACTCAATGGATCAGTTTGTGGATGAACTAAATAACTCTGGCCATACTAGTGAAATCCCAACGCAGTACACTAGACCTCCATTAGATGGTACTTCTGGAAGAAACCCAACAAAGATATCATCGACAATTCAGGCGGCTGTCGCAGAGGCAGAATTCGATACACTGCTCGACTCCTTCAGTGACACACATTTTACTGATTCCTCTGCTGTCACAAAGAAGTCAAGTGACTCTTTTTCTGTTCAACAGCAAGAAACCTCATCAAGGTTTGAAGGAACGCCATTGGTAAAACAGGTTCCCAATCAACTTTCTTGGAACGTTCCGGATTTATCAAAACCTGCTTCAGTGGCCAACTTTGATGATGCCCTTGATGACCTACTTAATGAAACATCCTCGAGTGGTAAAGTTTCTGTCGCACAACAAGAAACTTCAACTTCAGTCTCTGGAGGAGATCAATCTGTTCAATCGGCTGGTTCTCAACTTTCTAGAAAAGGTCCAGATTTACCTAAATCAGCTACTGTTACCGAGAGCTTTGATGATGCTCTTGATGACCTACTCAACGAAACATCCAATTTGACGAATCATAAGGTGTCGCGACAGCCCCATGAGGTAATTACAACCCATCTTGATATTAAAGCATCTTCTTCCTCTGGTCCTGTTTCCAAGTCTAAAGTCTTAGATGATTTTGATTCATGGTTCGATAACATTGATGGTCCATAAGCTAAAAATCTTGGTTAAAAGGCTTAATTTTCTTGTGCTATAAAGTTCTTGTTATAACATTCTCGATTGCCTTCTAATTTTTTAATTCATTAACATTCTTCTGATAGAAGAGTTATATTGCAACACCCCCCCTGTTTGGGTGTGCACGATATGTGCACCATTTGATCGCCTTGAGTTCATAATATTTTGCATAAAAACTCGCAACACCAGTTTTGAATTCATAACTTTTGCATAACAATTCATAACATTAATGTTAAATTCGTAACATTTGTATATCATGAATTTTTGTCTTAATGTTATGAGTTTTTAATTAAATGGTATGATTGCAATATGATCTGAATGTGTGCAAGACGTACACACCTACAAAGTCAAAGAAACCAACAGACTATTGTTTTAGGGTTCTGGGCCTTTGGACGTGTGAATTGGGTGTGGAACTATCTTCTAATTCTAACCTAACCACTAATTTTCTCTAACTATGAGCAAAAGCTGAAAATTTTGGTTTGTATGCTATTTAGCTTATTAGATTCGAATTTTGAGATTATTATATTCAAAGTCAACCTTAAAGTAAATCCATGAGACAGATAATAATAAGACGTGAAATAACCACATGATTATGGTCATCTGTTAAGACTAATGAATGGATTGGTTCATGGAATAAGGCTAGATTTGATCTGATTTTATTATTTGATTATTTTGTTGTCTTTATGTGAATTTTTTTTGTAATTTTTTATTTTTCGTCAATTTTTTATGGATTATTGGTTCGTCTTAACAAGAGGTTTTAGAAAAAATATAAATAACAAATCAAATTTGAAAAAAGTTCAGAAAAGATAAAAATTATTCAAAAACAGAATCTTTTTATGTTTATTCGTCGTCTTTAGTAATTTTTTTTTTAATTTTTGGACATAATTTTATATTTCTTAGATTTATTTCATTGATACGGATCAATAATTCATAAAAATTTGAGACAAACAATAAATGCGAATTGTTTTGAATAAAGACAAAACATACTTCAAAATAATCGAGTTAGACTAAATTGAGCCTAATTGTTCAACGCTCTCAAAGTAATATGTAACATTTCTACTTGGTTCTCATAACAAATCAAGTCGCGATAAATTTTTCGTATTGACCATCAATGCACATATTTATTGAGTTGTTGAAAGACAATGGATAATTCACACAATTCATGTATGATAATTCCATGGGGTTGGTCTTGTGGTCAAGGTTGAGACTTAAAAGTATATTCTCTTTTAAGTTTCAGTTTCGAAATCTCTCAGATTTTATCTACCCTTGTAAGGTCAAATGTCTCGACTTTAAATGGATTTGCCACAAGTGAACGGTATAATTGATTCTCCCAAAATTAATCGGTATTAAGTTGGGGATAATTTCAAAGTCTGATTGGATATTTTGACTATCAAAAAAAATTATGCCACATAATACGACGAAAGTGTCTAATAATGATTAGTGTCGGTCGAAGAATGAAACTGAGAAATTAGAGGGACCGTAGTGGAATTAGGAAGTTGAAGAGGCAGCTGGCATCAGCATTTCACTTTTCTTTATTCCTGGTCTACGAGTATTGCAGAGAAGTAGATAGTAAAGGAAAATGAGTAGAGCTACGCTTTCATATATTTTTTAATTTAAAATTAGTTATCACGATTCACTTAGATACCACAAATACACGTAAAATCTAATTATTAATTTTAAATTCAAAAAGAATTTTTTAATTTGTTTCCTCAAAACCTAGAGTTTTCCAAAGGAAAACACTACCTAGGACATTACGCAAATTTCCTCGTACGTGACACACAGGATGACCCTCATTGGATCTTGCAAATACTTCCAACGGATTTGACAGCAACAGCAACAGCTGGCCGCAGACATTATTATTCTCATGAAAACACGGTCCTCTCGTTTCAATCTATGATTTCATTGGATAATTCTTTTTTTTTTTTTATAATAAGGTCGGTGAATTTGTCATACTCCATCGGCCCCCCAAGTCAATATAATCGGGCACTAATATTTATCTGAACAATTATCGACCAGGCTCTCGTTATTCAGTTTTGTTCTGATTGATTTGACTAAGTATTTTTTGTCATCAACATGTTTGATTTTTTTTTCACTTTTAATAAACACAATTGAGATTTGCATAATGAATGACGCGAATTAACCAATAGAATCTTTGTGAATTTGTTTTGCGTCACGTGCTACATCATTAGAGATTTTTCATTTTTTTTTAATAGCGTGAAGTTAGATGATTAAAGAATTAATCGGTAGTTGTATTAGATTGGTTTATTTTTCTCAATCGGCGATCCATTTTTTAGTGTTTCAAATTCAGCTAGTTAAATAGATTTGAAAATGATTTTGAAGTTCACGATTTTGAATCATTCCGGTTTTCTTAATTACTCTAGATAGATGACTGAAAATTGTTTGATCATTTTGATTTTGTAAGGCAATAAGTAAATACAATCTCAATGATTTGATCTTGGATTCATCATTGAGAAGAAAAAACATAAGAAGGGGGATAAATGGATTTGACAAATATTTCATTGTTAATTTCCTAACCCAATAGGAGTGGGGTGTGTGTTCTGTAGCAATACATATCATATGTATTATTATACGGTAATTATCAAGCCCGCTCGAGGTTTGATTATTTCGTAGAATTGTATGAATGGTTTATTTTCTTTGTCTCGTTGATTAGGTATTCTCTAGAAAAAGAAAATTTGGTTGATCAGTTATAAAAATCCTTTGACGATTTATTTATTTCATTTCATTTTAGCTGATCTTTTTTTTTAATCATAACAAATGGGTTATGATCACATACAAATCAATGTTTGAAATAGCTCTACTTTGTTCTCTTCACCTATTCTCGACCTTTTATTTTTTCCTTTTTCTCTTTCTAAACACAATTATAATTTATATTTTTGTTATGAGCGTAGACGTACTGTGTAACATTTACATGTGGTATTCGGAACATATTATGTAGCAAAACTTTTTATCAGTGCCACATTAATACATACTCTTGTTGGGTCATTAGAAGATAATGAATGATCAAGTATTTTCATTTGTGATTGATGAGTCAGAGCCTAACTCTGCACGGACCGGTCAGCCGACAAATTCCCAGATCGACCAGAAATTTCATGACCAATTGGTCTATCATTAGCACCCTTGGTCAGACTGACCTTTACCCAAGCAGCACGAAAGTCAAGACCAGAGGTGGCGTTGAACACCCACTCTAGACCATCCACGCCATCCCGAGGGGGGTGCTTCTGATCCTCCCGTATCCTAGAGATGGCGCGCGCGATATTATAACGTTGATCTCTTAAAAAGGAATTAGGGTGCCCATGACGGAAGTAATTCGCCTGGGATCACTCCTCTTCCCAAGGTATTAATATTCATTTTTGGCCATGAGACCAACTACACAACTATTCAAATAGCTATCTGTATACAATTTCATCTCCTCTTAACACGTTTTAACTTGATTGTCGGAGGGTCCACGATCAAACAACCACCCTTGCTCACCGGATTTGTGTGAAGGAGCCAGAACCAAGATTCGGGAGCACCTAACTATTTTTTGGCACCATCAGTTTGGCGTTGTTTATGGAAATGACAATTCTTCTCAAACAAATTCAATTGATTAATCGGAGAAGATTGTGACTACAAGATTTGCTCATGGGGAAGGAAAGAGGTTAATTCCTCTTGGAACGGAGGGTGGCCCCAGGTTGGAGGGGGTAACGCTAAAAGGAATAGAAACCCGTTACAGGAGCACTTATAAAATCTCACCCAACTGGTATCCATCTTAGTAGAGCAGAATGATGCCCTAGTACAATAATTGTGGGCAAGAGCTCCGTTCACACAATCCCCCCTCGACCCCGGCCTTGCAGCATAAGATCCAAGAGAGGAACCTGAGAACCAGGGACCCGACAGAGGACTCGTGGAAGACGAGGTCAGCAGCCACCCTGCCCCATGGGAGGGGGGTGGAGAGAAGGGATGACCTATTGGTATTAGGCCAGATGGCCCAGATAGAGGACTCTGTGGCACAAGAGGCAAAGATCATGGAGCTCCAAGAAAAGCTTGAGGGTGTCCTAAAGCAGATAGAGGAGAAAAGGAAGGTCGACACCGAGGGACCACTCTCCCAACCCCCCAAGTTCAGTACACCACAAATGGAACTGTTTGATGGCTTGATAGACTCCCTCAACCACTTGGAGACCTACAAGGCTTTCATACTATGCCCGATCAGGTCATGTGTCGAGGCTTCCCCACCACACTAAGGGGCCCATCTCGGATGTGGTTCAAAAAACTCAAAACAGGATCCATCGATGCCTTCGAGCTGCTAAGCCAACAATTCGTCAACCATTGCGTGTTAAGAAGCACAAAGAGGAGTCGTTGCAAAATTACTTATGATGCTTCAACAACGAGACCTCCACATAGACGTGGGTGATGACAAGATCACTCTTAAGACCTTCATTGGAGGCCTTCAACCGACCCAGTTCTTCTATCACCCATGAGAAAGACTATCGGCGAACATGGCCAAGTTAATGGTGAGGGCCCAACAACACATGAATGCAGAGGATGCCATGACTAGGTGGAAAAGGTCTTCAAGAAGATGCCAAAACCAAAAGTCATGAGACATCACGACCGAAGAGAGCCGCTCAAAGGAGGACAAGATAAAAGGAAGAGGATCATGGAAGAATTTGAGAGGTTCATTCCTTTAATTGGCAAGATCAGGTCACCTAATTTTTGGATCGCCCTCGTTGAGTTCTTAGGCAAGACTTCGTTTTGATTGAACTCTTAACCATTACCAATACAGAAAAACTTGACATTTCAGCCCTTGTTCGAAGACAGGATTCCAACAACTAAACTGCAAACCCCGCTCTAGCCCTCCCCCCATGAGATTGGAAGAAGCACCAATCGGGCTCGCACTTGGCCTCTTTCGAAAAGTAGTAGAAGAAAAACTCGATTACCATTAGGGCTCTCTCTTCATCACTCGCTTGATGCGAAAGAGTGACCATGAAAATCAGCAGTCGCCATGCATTTGGCATCAACTGGACCGGTGTTGGGTTTAGATGATGGAGGACTTGTCAGATAAATAGATAAATCGAGAAGCGTAGCTCACACTGTAGGTTGTTCTCTTACAAAGAAACCTCACTGCTTGCGTCAGCACAAGCCCTCTATTTTGATTGGGCCAAGGGCAGATGTAAAGTCTCAAGAAGTAAGTAAGTGGATCTTTTACAGATCTTGACTCTATAGCACATATGGGATACTCTAAGCAATATAGGATTGAGTTCTTGGAATGTCAACTGGATCTACCATTGCTACAGGAGTGATGTTGAGAAACTCCTCCTACCGAAGTTCAGGAGAGGTTGAATTAAACTCAGTGTCTAGATTGATAGGCTGCTGTAAAGTTTCATCAACACCATATCACGTGGATAGAGCGAAGTAGAATAAAGAACAAGCAACATCAAGGATTTAACGACTATTGGTCCAACAATCAATGGGAGGCGGGTTGTAAAAAGAGTTTAGCGACTACTGGAAGAAAGTGTACAACTATGAAGCCAAGTAAGTCCGAGAAAAATCCCCCTTGAAGACAAAGGAGATATTGGGCTCCAGGGTGGACGATTCAGACAAAAAGGATTGCAGTCCCCTGTCTTACCATTTGGCTATGTCGCCAAATAGATACAAAATAGATGAAATTTTTTCCCTTGTGGGTTGGATTAGTGGCGCTATCTCAGATGAGAATAGGCAAAGACGCAGTCGAAGCCAATTTTGAGTTAACATTGATAGAATCCAATCCATACGCTAGGAAACAAAACAAAATGCGTTCTCTTTCGTCAAGTAGGTAAAGTATGTATACGAATAGAGGAATTTTCAAATGCAAGGGATTTAGACAGGATCTAACGAGAAGCAGAAAATAGGAGGGTTGTAAGATACATATGGCGGCGAAAAATCCCATTTAAAATAAGGGGCTCTTGTGCCGAGAACATGCAAAGTAGTGGGACCCGATCACCACCTGCAAACCTAGATAGATGCAACGGCGAGGGGGAGGCCACGTCACCACAACATCAACACATATGAAGAATAATCACTAGTTGTGCGCAAGATTTTCGGAGACACCCTGAGATCCATGCGCGTGGACGATCCAACGATCGAGTCTTGAGAATGAAACGACTTGTCGTTAATGTAGGATATGATTGATACTATTCAGATAAAAAAGTTATCCCTTGCGTCTCAGCCGATGCCTGAACTAGGAAATGTGGGACAATTGATGAGCTCAAATCTAACTCAGCAACGACTGGTTAGTCGACAAATCCCTAGACAAACTAGAAACTTCATAACTGATTGGTCTGTTGCGAGCACTCTCAGTCGGACCGACCTTTACCCAGGTTCTGCTCACATGGCACTAAAGTTAAGAGCAGAGGTGACGCTAAACGCCCGCTTCAGACCACCCACGCGATCCCAGGGATAATGCATTTGATCCCTTTGTATCCCAGAGATGGCGTGCACATGATCAGAGCGTGGATTCCTCAAAAGGGAATCAGGGCGCCAATGATAGCGACAGTTCGCTAGAGGTCAATCCTCTTCTCGAGATATTAATATACATTTCTAGCCATGAGAGACCAAGTATGTAACTATTCGACTATCTATCTACATACAATTTCATCTCCTCATAACACGTTCTAATTTGATCGTCGAAGGGTCTATTACCAAAAAACAACCTTCGACTATCGAACTTGTGTGCAAGTGCCTGAAACGGGATTTGATAACACTCTATTATTTGCCTACATCATCAGTAATAAATCATTGATTTTGAATAATATCACATACACCACGTGGTACTTCCGGATTCCGTAGTAGAATAAATTACCTTTGAAACAGCTAAATTCTGGGAGAAAACTGAAGTCATCTGAAATGCTGAAGAGAGAGAGAGAGAGGTACCTTCCGCCTCTCTTTCAAATTTGAATAGTATTTAAATTAGTTCAATTGCCAAATTATTTATGAAATGCACCCATCAATTGTTCGTAAATTGCTCTAAGCATCCCAAGCTTTATTCAAAATTCGTGAAACAGATTTTTTACAAATCCACGACATCAAAATATAAAGTAAACACTCATTCCCAGATTGAGAAGGAAAAGGTCAGCAAAAACAAAAACAAAAAGAAAAAAGTGTGATAAAACAAACTACTAGCAACAAAAATTTGAGATTAATAACAGATTAATTAATATTCAAAGCCATAACGCCCCAGCTTGTTTCAACACCGGAATCAACTCTCCGGTGATATGGGTAGCCATAATTCGATCCAACCCTCCGAACAACTTCCCTCCGATGAACACCGCCGGAAACTGCAATCCCGGCCCACCTTCTTCGTCACCACTGCCGCCACCAATTATAATCTCCAAATCATTAACCACGGCGATCTCGTCACTTTCCTTTATTTCGAATACCACCGGATTCACGCCTTGGCCCTGAAGCAGGCGCTTGATCACGTGGCTCATGCAACACCCTTGTTTTCCGAACACTATCACCGCGTTTTCCGACACCATCTTGTTCACATATCCCATTGGTGATTTTTTGGTAACTGATCCGGCAGAATTTGACGATTTTGCGACTGATTTTGTGTCGTTGGGAAATGGGTTGGATTGGGATGATCGGGTAACCAGGAGAGGTTGTTGGGGAATTGGTGCCCAGGTCTTGTAACGGAGTGCTTCTTTCATTCTGGAGAGAGAGAGAGAGTGGTTGTGGTGTGTGGTGGGTTTGGAATGGTGCCGTCTATTTATATATGGAAGCAGAGAGGTCTGCTGCAGATAGAGAGAGGGAGAGAGAGAGAGAGAGAGAGAGAGAGAGAGGTAGACGGTGACGGAAGATTTCGGGTTAATTTGGTTTGTAATGAGAAACTATTTAACTGTTATTTACTACCTCTAAATAATTTAATGTACTCTAAATAATTTAATGTAACTTATTAAGTTAAATTCCCAATATTTATCCAAAATGAAAACCGTCACAGATGATATACATATGATGCACCAATGTCTTCATCACCGAATATGTAGTGATTATTCACTATACATTTTGCAATCGCATATTCGTACATGATTATTCGTTCACGTAATTATAGACCGTGTGAAAATATATGATATTGAATTTATAATATCTATAGTGCTGTTGTCATTGTGAATGAATTAGAATAAATAAAAGCGGTTCAAATACTGAGTTACTTAGGTACAAAATAATTGGTAGACTAATTTTACATAATGTAAAACTATTTTTGTTTATAATTTGAATAAATGTTGCCGATTAAGATCAAAATTTAACAGTCAAGGACCAAAATAGATAAAATTAAAAATTAAGGAACCGATAAGTAAAATAAATTTAAAATTGTATTAGGGGGTGACTTGAAAGAGTCCAGCGTCAACGGCAGGTAGGCTATATCTTACGCGTTACATGTGGTGTTGTGGCTTACGCTTCATTTGTTGTCACTCTTTGTGTTTTTTATATCATTTATTGGGTCCCCACCAGAAGTCACATACAGCACTGAATTATGACTCTCTCTCTCTCTCTCTCTCTCTCTCTCTCTCTCTCTCTCTCTCTCTCTATATATATATATATATATATATATATATATATATATCTGTGATGTAAGACTTACGTGTGATATATATACTTTAATATTGACGGTCAAAATTGGCATTTGGAGAAGTAATCAATCTCTGGATTATTTAAAAAGTGTGAGACATGCTTTATACTAAAAAAAAAAGGTAGGCAAGACACAATCATGCTTATGTAGGCATAGAGGATTATCTTATCCTTTTGTTTGTTTATCGTTAACAGTTCCTAATTCTGACATAAGCAACTAACGGGTGTTGATATCAGCAACTTGTTTCTCGAATGTTTTTTTTTTTTTGCTTTGGGTAAAATGCACTGACCTCCCTTGAAGTTTTAAAAATTACAATCACCTCTCCTATTTTTGAAAATACTAAATCATTATTCTCTGCTGTTAATTTTTATTAGTGGCTAGGAGTTTTGCCCTTAAATTTGACCACTTTGTCCTTTCTTCACTCTCATTTTAAAATGTTGTATGCTTGTTTGGCTAAGGTATAATAGTAAAAATTAGGATAATTTTTATTTTAGAAATAAATGTATTTTATTTTTTTATTTTTTAATCGAGGTACACATAAATTAGCCAGAATAACATAATTTAATGTATATAAAGAAACTATCATTTTTATTAATGATGTGTGGATCAATTATTTTTTGTCATATATTATGATTAATTTTTTCATTGCAAAAATTTATGCTAGTTTTTTGGATTAAAAGATTAAAGTATTTCCGTGCATATGTTTAAAAATTATTTGCACCAATTTAAAGAAATAAGCAAGATCTTTAAATTGGTGCTAAAATTTTAAAATTATGTTGAAAGAGTTTATTTTATAAAATTTTGGCACCAATTTATTTTTTTGCTTACTTCTTTGAATTGGTGCAAATAATTTTTTAAAATATGCATGAGAATCATTTAATCTTTTGTTCTGAAAAAATAGTATGAATTTTTCATAAAAACAAATATTGAGAAAAATATTAAGAGAGTGAGTGTGAAGGAAAGGTAAAATGGTTAAATTTAATGAAAAACTAACGGCATGGGATAATGATCTAATAGTTTCAAAAACATGTGAGATTATTTAATTTTTTGCAACCTCAGGGGAGGTCTCTGAAATTGTGAGAAACTTCAGGAGAGGTCATTGCATTTAACCCTTCCTAATTTTAGTTTCAAAAACATGTGAGATTATTTAATTTTTTGCAACCTCAGGGGAGGTCTCTGAAATTGTGAGAAACTTCAGGAGAGGTCAGTGCATTTAACCCTTCCTAATTTTATTCTGTGACGTCAGTATCACGCGTTATGTCCCATAACCAGTCCTGTTACCTTTAATTTCTCATCCGACGTGTAATTATCAGGCATCCTTGAGCTGTTCCAAGGAGATCAAGTACTTAGGGCGAGTTTTGATTGAATTTATGTATTTTCTTTTATTTTTTTAAAAATTTACCATATTCGTATCAAATTCTTTTGGATCACTTATTTATTTTCACAGAAAAATTTATAAAGTAAAAAATTACGGCTAAAAAAATTGTAACTCGGTGTAACTTGTTTGTAAAGAGAGATACCGTTGGGTTGGGTTTAAAAATTCCCTAATCACAAAAAAAATTAAATTTTTTTTATGAATTATTTTGTTTATTTATTTTAATTGTTATTACCTTCGATTCTTATTTTTATATTCCTCTCATTTTTCTTATTGAGAGGAATAATTCATCTCAAATATTAATTGAAAAATTTAAAAATCACTAAATATAAAAATTGGTAACTGTCTTTAAAGATAACTAAGTTAGTCCAAACTATATCTTAGCGCAACTAGATTTACCACACAATGCGAGGCTGCGAAGATTCACTTGTTTGATTCGATTCGCGTTTGAAATTCGAGTTGCACCTGTAGCATGCACACATAATGCATGTTAGCGCCACCCAGTTGTTACTGGCTTGAAAGTATTTCGATGCTCAAGTTAGAACGTAGAACAATGGTGATTGTAATTGTAATTGATTAGATATCTATTTTTGTCATGTAATTTCACATTTATAAGTCATTATGCGTCTCTATTTGGTAATCGAATAACTTGGGATAATTTCTTCCCTATTTGTTGTGCATTCCATTGTGGATCATTTCCCAACTTACTTACTAATTCGGATTATTTTCTCAAAGTGTAAGGGTTTCATAAATAGGAACCTTATCATATCCTTCAATCCTTTCAGTGCACATCCAACTGCCAATCTAGTGTCAGATGTGGCGTTCAACGATGCGCTTTGTTCCCACTATCATGACAGTCAGCACCTTTGGAGCGCGCACCCAATCGGTGACGCACTAATACATCCCTTATTGTTCCTGATTCAGAGCCGGGGGAGGGATTCTAGTCCTGGCATGTTCTCTCTCCCTTGTCCGACTAGCTGTCGGATCTAATTGATTCTTATGGACTTCTATCCGAAGGTAGATCACTTCTAGACGCAAACTGTCTAGGGCCTGATCCTTTTTTCTCAAAATTCCACTCCAGCTAATGGATTTGTTCCCGTGTTGTCAGCCTAGGGACCCCTCTCGATGACAGTGGGTCCCCAGACTTGATCTCCCCAATCACTACGACTTTCTCTGTAGTCATTGAAGGACCAATAAGATCCATCCCGTTGAGCCTGGTTGTTCTAACTTCTTTCATCAATGGAGATCTTGTCATCTTGCTGGTTAAAAAAGAAAGATTTCTTCCCCACCGGAATCGCTAATTGTGGGGTTCAAAGATCTGTTGGTCTGATTTGATTTACTTTTAGGACCCGAGTTGCACCTTTGGCTTGAGCATGGAACAACAAGTTAGCGCCACTCAACCGTTATAGCTAGAAGACACTCTTATACTTTTGTTAGAATGTATAGAATCAAAGCACAATATTAATTATACTTGTAGGTGATTACGTACCTGTTTTTAATTTTTTGTAATCTCGTATTTATAAGCCATGATGTGCTTTTATATGGTATTCCAATAACTTGGTTATCCTTGTTGTGGATTCCATTATGGATTCCTTACTTATTACCTACTCGATTTGTTTCCTCAAAGGGTTTCCTAAACAAGATAAATATGGTAATGGGTATCAATCTAGTATTGTAAATTTTTTCAAGGTAAAGGAAATACTAGATTGAAATTCATATTTAATCTATTTTTCTCAAAATAAAGACATCCCGAAATTACATTAATTGATGTCTGTTTTATATGATTTTTAATGTGATCGATGTTCTCAACAAGTTTATAACTCGAATCATTAAAGTGAGTCCAAAAGGAGTTCACATACGAGTTCACATAAAAACTAATTGGCTTCAAATATATATTCTGTTAGGATCACCGGTCGAGAATTTGAAATCCATGTATCATTGTTGGTGTTTTAGGTATTCATTCAGGTTTTCCGAATGATTCAACAACTCTAGCCATTAAACTACACATCATGTAGTTTTTGGAAGGACATGTGCTTAAATTACTGTATTCTTTTTAGATCAGTTATTTTTTATTAACATGAACGAAACTTATCACTTTAAAAGAAAAATAAGATAAACAAACGATAGTCTAATTCTTAAGTAATGGTATCGGAATTAGTAGTAAATTAAAAGATTAAGAATATTATTTTTAAATTTGATAAAAAATTGCATTGAAAAGTAAAAAAAATAATATGTACCATTATGTATTAAATATCATTATTTTTACACTAAAAATCTAATAATTATATTGATTATAATTCAATTAATTTAAAATTAATTAAACCCAAATTATATTATTAATTGCTCTTAAAAAAAATACCCCAGTAAAACAAAAAGGGTGCAACCATCAATTAGTTTTGGGAAACAATATGAAGGTGATGTTTACATACGTGGTATGTATGTACAGAGAACAAGAGCAAGAAGACAAAAAAGGAAAAAGGCATCCGCTGGCGGACGATGTAACGTCAGAATTTGGAATGAAGAATGACGTCATCCTCCATGTGGCGTGATATCACGCCAAGTTACTAGAATTCGTTAACGACAATCTTTCACACGCACCAGCCTCGATGTTGTCGCTCCCCAAACCAAAGTAATCGTGGCCTGTCGTCATCCTCCACGTAGCAGGCATGCTCGAGATGTCACCCTCGGGAGTGACGTTAACGTGACTCCAACACAGCCAACGACCACGACATTTCATTTCTTTTAACTCCATAAACAATTATTGATCGCGTGACACCTCACGGATTACGGGAATCTATTTACAAATATGTCCAATTATTTTTTATAAATTTATTAATACATCAAATTGTACATTCTGTCTATGTGATATATTATTATAAGATAAAATATAAAAATGAATCATATAAATTATGATATCTGTTCAACTTAATGAATACCATATAAATATAATATATAACGTGATGTATTAATTGTATTATTCATTTTTTATTCGTCCTTTTTTAATTTAACAAATTAACGTCAAGTAAAGAGTAGCAAAGAAGCAAGCATTACAAATTAATTAATTTAAATCACTTTAAGTTGAACGGTGCTAATTATTGAATTATTATTTGAATAATTTTTTATTTTGTGTTAATTTTTTATGGTTGGTGGTTTGTCTTGACAAGAAATTTTTAAAAAATATAAAATTATTTTAAAAAGTAAAACAATTAAAAAAGATAAAAAAAAATAAGCCAATTTATGGTATATTTTGACTTATTTTTCGTATTTCGTAGGTTTTTTTAGTTTTTGGATATAATTTTATATTTTTTAAATTTTCTTCGCTGAGACGAACCAACAGGCAACAATCAACAAAAAATTAATAAAAGAATAATAACTGCAAAAAAATATTTGAACAAAAATAAAAATAATTAATTTAAATAAGTTAAGCCAAATTAAACTATTTATGTTTGAGGCGTGTTTAAAACAAACCCCCCAACGAATCTACAAAATCGTTGATATCTATTACAAAAATTAGTAGACAGAAGAAAACTCTTCTGCCCTCATTTTGAAAAGGACTACAAAAAAAAAAAAAAAACTCATAAATCAAGGCTGACGGAGTTAACTATTAAAATTTGTTTGAACCCCAATCAATATTGGTTTTTGATTACATTAAAATGCTAATTGATGAGATAGAATTAGTCAACACTCGGCAACTGAGAACTAAGTGCCCCGTCAAAAATTCTGAATTGCCAACTATTACTCTATTATCTGGATCATATATCGCTCAACTATACGAGTCATTCATGAAAACCTTCAAAGGGACCCCATAATGAAGCCTGTGGATGCTCCACATCCCTTTGATGGAGCCCTAATAAACTATCAAGCTCCTTCGTAATAGGGAATGATATGCGTGATCAACGGGCATTAGGTCGCTACAAATCATCGGCCACTTACCCTATAAAAAGAACTAATGCAGTATGGCCACGGTACGTTCTCGGGCTATCATAAATTATATACATTGGTATTCTTCACATATAAGTGATGTAACTTGATCATTAAAGAGTCTGTGGCTGAAAAACACCTCCGACTTTTGGACTTGTGTGTAGGAACCCTTTGTGGACCATCAGGGTGGTTGTTTGATTTTTGGCATCATCAGTTTAGCGTCGTCTCTAGAAAATAACTTTGGTTTCTACAACACAAATTCGACAAAAGATCCAAAAATACGATGGTGACTTCCAAGTTTGTCACAGCCCAAGAAGGTTGGTAAGGGGCAATGGTTTCACAATTGCTTAGCCTCTTGGAGGCACATATGCATATCCACACACAACTTGTGACTTAAGTGATGGATAAGAATGAACACAGAAGTCTAGTTTCCTCTTCATGGACATGGTGATGGTTAGACCCCTCCTACTAAAATTCTAGATGTGTCAGATGGATCATTTTGATGGTGCGGGGACCCTTTTGACCATCTAAAGACCTTAAAAGCTTGCATGACCCAAAAGAACGAGTGAAATTTTGACATAAGGGCCAAGATGAGCAAAGGAGAATTCGGGTGAACTTGGGAGGTTCACAACACTTAATGTCCGAGTAGAGCAGACTTTATTGCATATTGCTGATGACCCTAAAGTGTGGTAGCCAAAGAGGATGAATTCAGTTCCTCATAAGATAGACAAAAGCATGTATTGCAAGTTTCACAGAGATCATGGCCATGACACGATCACATGCTTTGATTCAAAAAGCTAAGGTATTGTTGGATAAAACTGAAAGTACTGAAAATTAAGCACTGAAAACTGAATATTAAATTTTTTAAGCATAAAATTTATTTGTGATGTACTAAAATTTAAGCACTGAATTAATTAAACTGCTTGATCTGCACAAGAAGCTGAAGTTTGAAGTTTATTGATGTTTTAACTTAGCCCTCCATAGGCCTTGCGACACACTAAGCCCCACTTGATGTTGTAGGCGTGGTTGTGGTGGTCATCGGAGGTGATAGAGCAGTGGTTGGTACAATGGTGCCTGATGGCGGGGGTGGTTAGTGGCGATGGTGATTAGTGGTGGTGGTCGACAGTGTGGCGATGGCGGTTAGTGGTGGTGGCGGTTAGTAGTGGTTGTGGTTAGTATGGTGGCAGTGGCTATAGTGGTTAGTGGTGGTGGGTGACAACAGTGGTGGCGGTAGTGGTTAGTAGCGGTTGCGGTTAGTGTGGTGGCTGGTGGTGGTTAGTGGCGGGTGGCAGTGGCGATGGTGGTTAGTGGTGGTGGGTGGTAGTGGCAGTGGTGGCGGACGGCGATGTTGGTTAGTGGCGATAGTGGTTAGTGGTACTGGTGATTAGTGGTAGGTTGGGGTAGTGGTTATCGATAATGGTGGTTAGTGTGGTGGCAGGAGGTGGTGGTCGGTCGCAGTAGCTGTTAGTGAAGGTTGTGGTTAGTGGTGGGTATCGATGGTGGTCAACGATGTGGCAATGATCAGTAGTGTGGTGGTTGGTGATGATGGCCAGTGGTGATAGTCAACAGTGTGGTGGTGGTGGGTGACAATGGTGGTTAGTCGCATGTAGGGTGGTGGTCAATAGTGTGGTGATTAGTGGCAAGTAATAGTAGCGGTGGTGGTTAGTGACAATGGCGGGTGGTGATTAATTGTGGTGGTAAATAGACCTTTTAAAAAAAAAAAATTTGAGTGTGTTCAGCTTTTTTAATTAAGTAGGGGATAACTACTTAATTGTTTACTTTTTATTTTTGTTGAAGATTTAAAGTATTAAATTTCTCAAAATTTCATTATCAAATAGACTTAATACTTTTGTACTTAACCTATTTTGTGTTTAAGTGCTGAAAATAGGTTATCAAACAACCCACAAGTCAAAGACTTAATCCAGATAGGGAAGGTTGGCTAGTTTCATAATTGGAGGGGAAAGCCGCGATAAACCCTATAGGCCCTGCTAACAAAAGGAAGAAAGGACAACGGAACCTGCAAACGAATTGATTCAACCAATTGGTTAAGTACAGGTTTTATCAAAGAGATATTCTGGGGGATGCAAGTTCAGCTCCACTCAAAAGGCCCACCCCTGAAGGCTTAGAGAGGATGAGGCTCCAAACATTATCACGAGTGACATACCAAAGAAGGAGAAGAGAGTAAAGGAGCAACTGATCAATTTTTCAAAGTCAGACGCTAGGGGAGTTTAGTAACCACATGATGGCCCTCTAGTAATAATAACAACTATATCGACAACTTATGACTAGCACAGTTTCGATTGATAATGGGAGCTTAAAACATTATCTTCTCAAGGACCTTCAATTAGATGGATATTCAAATGGACAAACTTCAACAAATCTGATCCCCATTGATTGGCTTCTCAAGAGAAAAGGTACAATCACTTTGGCACTATTGAACTACATGTTATTATAAGTATTTTCTCAAGGAAGACAATTTAGAAAGTGAGATAACTGGTGAACTTCTTTTTCACGCACAACACCATCCTAGGCCGAAGGACATTGAATAGCATGAAGGCATTCACCTTGACATACTACCTCCTGATTAAATTTCCAACCAAAAATGGCAATAGCAAGCAGTGTGGTAATCAGAGAATGACCTGAAAATTCTATACGACGACATTGAAAAAGAAGCAGCCAAAGGAAGCCCTAGTGATATCTATATGGCAACATTGGAGGAGAAGCAGCCAAAAGAACCCTTAGTGATAGATGCTCTTGAAGTGAGAGATAAAAAGGAAAAAAAGGAGCTAGTAAAAGCCTTGGAAGAAGGACGAGATGATAGAACAGTGCAAATAGGGGCAACCCTATTAGACAAAAAGAAACCGGTCCAAGTTTAGATTCTTATGGAAAACAAGGATGTGTTTTTGTGATCATACGACGATATGATCAATATCCAAGAGTGATGATGCACCATTGGACGTAAATTCGTATTTAGGCCGATCAAACAAAAAGAGCGGAGCGAAGCAATGACATCAAAAGTGAAAAAGCTGGAGCAAGCCAGGTCCATTTTTGAGGTTTAGCACCTAGACTGGCCGGCTAATGTGGTGGGCGGATGAAAGTGGCGTATGTGTATCAACTTGATTGACTCGAATAACACATGCCCCAAGGACAGCTACCCTCTCCCAAGGAGGCAAGGATAGACTAGCTCATGGAATTCATAAGTCGTTGCCTAGTGCCTTGCCAACCCTAATGAGCAGTGGGCTTGGCACAAAGCTCCAGGGGAACAACATTGGTTCCACAAGCTCCATCAAGTCAAGGCCTAGTGCATCATCGACCCTACGACTAGCAAAGGGTTCACAAAAACCACTAATGACAAAAAAAATTTACAAAACACAACAACAAAAAGTGTCATCCATTATAGACATGTACAATAGAAAGTAAGACAACTAAAATTATCATTCATTACAAATAAAAGAAAAAATATCTTTACAAATCAAAACTCCCTCCGTCACCTCCGCATCCTCTTCTTCGTTATCAAAAGGTATGTGCGTGTAGCCAAAGTATTTTAGGGAAACAGAACGAGATGGCTCCGTGGAGCCATCTTGCAAACCATGGCGATATCTTCTATTCTCAAAACTCAAGAAGGTAACCATGTACCTCTCCTTCGCAGCTTTGTAACCCCTCATCATATTTGCCTGCTCCACCTTGGCCCGAATTTCCTCATGCTTCCTCTTTGCATCCCCCCTGGCCTGCTCCCGCACGACCAACCTACTTTGCTGACATTCACACTTTAACTTACCAATCATCTTAAGACGTAAATGTGTTGAACCCTTGCTTTTAGACAAGATTCAACATTTTCTTCCATAGTTAGACACCTCTCGAGAGGAATTAACTCGTCTCCAGCATCCAAATTCTTCTCAAACTCAACAGGACTGGGTCCTCCCTACTATTTGTGGTTGTTCCTAATTTCTACCGACATGGTGACGTAAACTTTTTTTCAGTGATTGTCGTTGAATGGAATTCTCGCAAATCAAATGGTTAGTAAAGAGTGATTATTATTAGAATACATGTATTTTTTTAAGTTATATATTATAATTTTGTTTTTAGTAGTACCAATCCAGTTACAAAATCCTGGCTCCGTCGCTGTGCATATATAATTTTGTATTATGATAATCTTCGACCAAAATGTATTCTTGAAACTTATTCGTTAAAAAGGAAAGTAAAAATACTTCACAAATGGCTATTATCTTGGTGATATTTTGATTGGTGGTTTGGTTGGTTTGGAAATCTTCTCATAGTGGACGGCTCGTGGTGGTTTTTTAGTGAGAGAAAAAAAAAATGAAAAAAGAGAAGCGCGTAGGCGATCGTAGTGATGTGTGAATCAATCTAAATAAGTGATAGTCATCATACTGCCTCTTGCAAAGTGGTAGTATCCAGGACATGGACGCAAGCAATGGTCCCATTAAGTTAAAAAAATTCTTTATAATAAGTATATTTTTTGAGTATTTTAATCATTTATTTTATAAAATATTTCAGAAAAGTATAAACTTACGTCCCAAAACTAAAAAAAAATAGAAAAGACAAAAAATAAGCCTAAAAAGTGTTTGTGTTGACTTATTTTCGTCTTTAGAAAAAAAAAGTTTAATTATTGGATATAATTTTATATTTTTTAGATTCCTTTTATTGGGACGAACTAATAAGCTTAAAAAAATGATGCACAAATAACAAATATAATTTTTTTGAATTAAAACAAATAAGAATTAAGCTACAGAGGTCTGGCGAAGTGGACCCTTTATTATCTTAGGTTTAAAAATACACCCCATATAATTCTCAAAGCACACTAAAGAACAAAATTTGAAGTGCATTTATTAAAACGGAGAATGACAATTATTTCGTTATAATATATACACTGTGTGTTACTCAATATTTAATATTTAATTCTGGTGAGAACCTGGATAGGACTAATAGTTTTTATATGGAGAAAGAAATATTTCAAAAATATAAGGTGCACTGCCTCAAATTTCCCAAAAGTCCAATGAATTTAGACTTTTTCAATTTCTTGGTTTTTCCTTAAAAAATTAAGAAAAATTGCAAAATGCCAAGAAAATCAAATGCGTTTGTTTGACATAATCCTTAACGAACAACAGATAGTGAGTTTCTTTTTGTCTTTTGTATAATCTTTTTCCTAGCTCGATAGAGAATTTAATAAGTTGATAATTTTTTTAATTACGTGTTTCAAAATATTGTTATAACCACCATATTAAATAATCGATATCGACAAATGAATCAGATTTTGCTTTTTTGTTTTTTTTGCAATACGTCGATATGACAAGCGTGAAAGAAACTCAAGAACCAATATTCTTTTTTATATGGATGAGAAGCTTCGTGCCCTCAATTTTCTAAAGTACGTAGGTCTTGCATATGTATACACATATATACAAACATCTATATATAATACATATATTATATGGATTTTGCAATTCTGGGAAAATTATAGTCACCGTTTAAATGAAATGTTTTTTCGATCCCTTCTGAGGCAGAAGAAAATCTTGAATAATATTTGGGTTCGTCTAGTCACCCCTAAAATTATTTCCGAACAAAATATCTTTCGAATAGCATTTGCAAGTTATTCTGAAATTTTATATTATTGAAAATGACTACCTTTAAGATTGTCAACGAAAATGAAAGATGGGTTCGAAGATTACTATTACGATTAGCGAAGTTGTTAGACCCATTTTGATACTTATTTTAGCATATTAATCTTTTTCCAAGTTAGTTAATTTTTGGCCGAGGAAAAGAAAATGCTAGAGGGCAGAGTCTTACTTTGAAATCCATTCCTTTGATTTGAGCGAAATATCATATTGAACATTCGTTAAATCATTTAGGAAAATGTAAAATGTAAGTTGAAATACACAAACTGTAAAAATCCAAAATTTTTAATCTGAATATTAAACGTTATTGCACAATTACAGCATTTATTTATTCCTATAGAGATATATAGATATATATATATATATATATATATATATATATATATATATATATATTCTTGGAATTTTAATTCAATTTGAGAAGTTTCTTCAAAAAAATTATGTCTTTTATAAAAGGTTATTCACACAAAAGATTATGACATTTAATTTGAGCGTCTTTTACAAAAGGGTATTTACACTAAAGGTTATGACTTTTGAGAATAGTCACTATTAGATTATTTATACCAATGGATGGTAAGGGTGAAAATATATAACATTTTCATTGTTTTCTTACTCTCAATCTATTCCGCTCTCTATATTATTTTAATATATTTTTTATGGGCAACTTCGATAATAGACGAGTTCATTAATCTCGTGGTGGACGCGAATATTGAGAGGTCTGACTTTGTGATTTGAGTTGTATCTTGAAGTTCTTGCTTGTCCGTCAGAACCTGCGCGTAGAGAGTCAATAACAGATTTAGGACGTCGACTAATGTGCCTCTCACAATCACAGGCCAAATTTTATGCTTATTTTTTTATTTACGTATATGCTTATGTAATTACTTGACTTTTGTTGATGCGGTGATGCTTTTGGTTATGACAATATATACGACTATATTTCTAACAATCTAATGCTGTTATCACTAATATTTAATTTGCATCATTAATCGATTCTGTGACCGGTGTCAAAGAATCCACTGGTGTAGTTTGTGACTATAGTAAATCAAAGTATTCAATATCTAGATTTTGTAGTTTGACTTTGTGTTTTTAAATTTAGTATAACTTAATCCTAAAATTTGTATTAATCCTAAAGAAAATTTGTGTATTTAATTCACATGTATTTTTCCATTCAGTTTGTGTATTATCTATCAAGTATTACTTGTAATTAGAGGTTAATATTATTTTATATATGAAATCAAATCTCGTCGTTTGTTAACTTGTAAGCATATGAAAATTAAATGTATCATGCTTCTATTCATATGGGTGCTAATTATTTTCTTGATCAGAAAATTTCATAGAAATTGAAGTAAGTAAAAGAACTTTTGTCAAAACTGTAAGTGTACTTAGAAATAATATATGTCTAAAATTTGTAACCATTGTGAATTTCATCAAACAATTTGCATAATTTCAATTGTGCCTTGTCAGTTAGTAATGGTATTATACGCTATAGATCACTTAACTGAATGTCTGTTCTTATTGTCAAACAAAAAATGGGTCTTAATTTTTTTGATTTTGAGAATGTTTGGAATTATACTTGTCTTTGCAGTAATTATTCATTGATACATGGTTATGTAAAAAAAAATAGTTTTTTGTCCAAAAAGAATCATGCTCGTATTGTACGTGGGAGATGACATCATTTAATAGTACTTAAATTTGTTTTAAGTAATTATAGTGTAAATATCTCTTCTGAATTTGATACCGGCCGGATTTGGATCTATGACATACTGTGTGTTGACGAGATACTTCAATTTATCTCATGTTAGTGACTATTTTATCAAGGTGTTCGGTGCTTTAAATTGTTTCAGTGTGATTTTATAGTATGTGTAACCTAATTAATTTTGCGCGTAAAATACATAGAAGAAAATTTTTCTAGCCCCTAAAATTAGATTTATTTAGTCCAACGACTATTGGGAAGTCATTGTTCATGTGGAAGATGATTGGACATGCATTAATTTGAACCCATTTGAGAAAAGCCAAGTTGTTTGCAATGAAATAATAGTTGACTATCTTTTGCAGAAAGAGTAATGCTATGGAACACAAATTTTATGGACACAGATGTGTCGCACCGTCGGATGTACGTGGGGATTTTAAATTATCAAGAACTCCACGTGCATCCGACAGTGCCGAACACATCTGTATTCGGTCTGTGTACACAGACTTTTCCTTGAAAAATGATGACTATCTTTTGCATAGTTGACTTAGTGCTCTGTTATGAAGAACGAATAAATAGACTTATGGAGTTGTCCTAATAGTATTTAGAGGACTTCATTAGGGGATCTAATGTCTTGCATATATAGAACAATTTACTAATATTTTATAGGAAGTTGGTTAGCTTTTAATTATATTAGATTTTCGTGTGATCAAATCATTAAAAAAAATACAAGTGTACAAGTGACATACATTCACATCCTTGTTAATGTAGTTTGATTAAGATTATATGTTACCTAACATACTTTGGTATATGGATTACTAATATTTTGTTATCTGTTTTTTAGAAGAACAACATAGGAAAAAGGAGCAATGAAAGTGAAAAACAATTTTTCTCTAGACCAAATTTTTTGATGACAAATTGTCAAGTTTATAATGGAAATGACAAATTAATGTAAATGTAATGACACTATTTGGTTCATATATGGTGACTTAATGGTCAGCCTATTTAGCAACTAGAACATATTTTCCTGTTAGGTGTCGCATGGCAAATTAATATGCCAGTATGTTGTTTATTCTAGATCCTTGAATACATAATTTTAGTTTTGTCAATGAGATGATCAACATGCTTATTCTACATTCGTGAATACGTATTCTAGTTCTGTCAACGAAAATAAATAATGAGGGGGCATATTACTGTCTTCATATTTTCACCTGAGCTTTAGTAATACTTTAAAAAATAATTAGGTTAGTTGCACATATTTCATTAGTGGAGATAAGTAATGTGGGGATTTTTTTTTATGAGAATATTAATAAAAAGTTATTTACTTCTTGAGAAAGAGGTGTATTTAATACGCATTGGAGAATTGAATTTGAGCAAGAGGTGTACTAATTTTTGTTGGAGAATTAATTGTATTTGATAATTTTTCACGTACACTTTGGAAAGCCAGCGAGATAACATTTGAGATTTCACTACTTGGCTAGTAGTTGATTATAAGCGTGAAAGCTAGCACGTAAAGATAAGTCCTGGATCCAAAGAAAAAAGGCTCCATAACCCAAAATAGTGAGGCATGTGTGAAATGAATTTATTATAGCCAAAATAACAAGGAATGTGTGAAATGAATTTATAATCTCCTAGGAGGAGTAATTGCCTTTGGAACAGTGCAAGACTAGATTCTAACAAAAATTATCGAGAGGAATGGGTGTAAGCCCACAGGGAGTCACCTAGGAAGGTAACCCAACTTCTGTGATTGGGTACACCATGAAGGAAGTTTAATGTGGTAGAAATAATCCATGTTGCGTGACTCGTATACCAACACTTTTATTTCATAAGGAGACATATGTTGTGTGTAATATTAAATGTTCTCCTGCTCATCCTTAAAGACAATAGTGCTAATGAAAATATGATTCGTTATGAAGGGTTTATCCTTGAATGAATTCAAGGCGAACATACTTTCACAAGATAAACCTACATCACTTCAATCCTTGGAGAATTTGACTAGGTGAGAGCTGTCGTGAGGCCACGACTGTGAGATTGGACTATTCCCTAAAACTCTCATGAGAATCATGATCAGCACATGGTCATTAAAAGCTCTAATCCTTTTCCAATTCACACAGTGGGCAGGCCACTGGCACAGGATCAAGAGGGTCCAAAATGCCTTTGTTGCCAAGAAATACTTTTGTTGGGATGATATTGGAGCCCATTTTCCAAATTCTAATCTCAACCTTTGAGGGGCAGGAGCTGGACCAAATTGAGTTAAGGATCTCATTTGTATGAAAGGATGTTCTTTCCCATTGGGAGTAGGCTGAGTGGACAAAGAACAACTGACTGTGATCCCATGCCTAGAACAGGTAATTACCTCTTCCTTTGTTAAACTTAAAGTGGTTGATGTATGTGAGCATAGTGTCTAGCTATCCAATCTCCCAATCATGTAATTCTCTTTTGAAATGGAATACCGATGACCTTATATACTCAATAGGACATAAGTACCCTGCATTTGCATTCTACTGCAAAGAAAGAGAGTATAATCTAGGGTATAGGTCCATGAGGATCCTCTAGGCCAATCACTTTTGAGACCAAAACATTATAGCATTCCCAAAACATTCCCTAATCTGGAATCTCTGAGATAGAATATTATCAAAAGCAATGTTTGAGTCTTGTAGGGTACATATATGTTTCCATACTGCAGACATCTTGTTGAAATCGAAATTACCAGGAGTCACAACATGTATTAGAAAGACTTACTCATTACAACTCTACACCATAAACATGAATTTTCATTTTTAAACCTCCATCACTATTTTGCTAGGAGGGCTAGGTTCATCTCAACTAGTCTTTTTATGATAAGACCACCATAGGTTCTCCCTTGAGGTATACCATCCCATTTCATTATATGTGCACTTTCCTCTTTTCATCTTGTATCCCCCAAAATAACCTCATCTAGCGTCTCACAATGGATTTGGCCACTCTTGATGGAATCTTAAAAATAGGCATGTAGTAGATCGGTAGGCCTGAAATGATGGATTTAATGAGTGTTAATTTACCAATTGAGAAAAGGAATTTGATCTTCTAGTTATCTAGCCTCTTTTGGATTTTTGAAATGATGGGGTTCTAAGTGGAGAGTCTCCTAGGGTTGGCTCCCAAAAGCAAGCCAAGATATTGAAGTGGAGCTTCCAAATACTATACCCATAAATTTATCCATATCAGTCATGACCTCCTCTTATATTTTCACCCCACAAATGACAAAATTGGTAAAGTTGATCTTAAGACCTAACATAACTTGAAAACATCTAAGAATTCTCTTAACATTTTGAACCCCGGAACCATTGTTACTACAAAATATAACGGTATCATCGACAAATTACAGGTGACAGGCCATTGTAGCACTCTATCGAATCTTGACCCCCGAAATAAAATCATGTCCTCTTGCCCTTTTAAAAACAATGTAAAGAGCTTCCACTACTATATTAAAGGAAAAGGAGATAATGGATCTCCTTGTCTCAAACCCCTAGATATCTGGAACTTGGCTTGGGAGACCCATTGATAAGAATTGAAACATAGGTTGTGAAAATGCATGTCTTAATCCAGAAACACCATTTTCCTTTATAACCAAATTTGGATAGCAAATCACAAAGAAACCCCCAGTTCACCCAACCATAGACTTTTTTAAAGTCCAGTTTGATCAATAAACCTCCTAATCTTCTTGTCTTTCATGAATGGATAATCTCATTGGCAATAAGTACATCATCCAAAATTTGTTTCCCCTCAATGAAAACAGCCCGTGTTTCTCCAATAATGGATGGGAGATTAGGTTTCAATCTAAGTAGTTCATCTAGAATTTTGTAACACTATCCCGCCATACTAATGGGTCAGAAATCATTGAGTGAAGTAGGGCAATCTACCTTTGGTATTAAAGCAATAAAAGTTGAACTTATACCTTTTATCAATTTGGCATCTGCATGGAATTGTTGAAAGAAGACACGCACATCCTCTTTTATGATATGCCAACACTTCTTGACAAAAGAGAACTCGTATTCATCTGGCCTTGTTGCCTTGTGGGGATTACCGTCTTTAACAACCTTTATTATGTCCTCCATAAACAAAAGGGCTTGAAGGGCATTTTCATCCTCTAAAGTTAGTTTCCTAGGGAAATGACCCCCCATATTATGTCTGCTAGACGTTTGGTCTAAGAACCAATCTTTAAAAAAATAGGTTGTCTCTTCTTTGATTAGCCCTAGGTCATCTAGAATGACCCCATTTGCTAGAATACAATCTAGCATGTTTCTCCTTAATCTGTTATTAGCCACATCTAAAACAAATCATATGTTTGTTACTTAGATTGAGCCACCTTGCCCTTGATTTCTGCATCCAAAGGCTTTCCACATGGCTACAGTCTTCCACATTCGGTTCCTTAGCAAGTCTTTAGCATTCCTTTCTAGCTCAGTCATGGCCCTTTGTTCTGCCTCCACTTCCAACGTATGTAGGTCTGGTTCTAACTTCTTAACACTTTGATTTATATCTCCAACTTTATGTGTGCTCCATTCTAGATAGACCCCACTGAGTAACATTGAAATTTTGGAGTCAAGTATGATCCATTAGGAATTTATCAGTTCTACTAAGTATTTCATTGACTTGGAGGTTAGACTTTGTATATCTCCTTCCAAGCATAGAAATGTCTTATAATTTTATGAGATTGATGAACTGTTGAAAGGCCATCATATCCGTGTCCACACATCCCTTCCTTTCCCCTACAGTCCCCCCCCCCCCCTCCCCCCAACCCAAAAAAACACCAAGAAAAATGATAGAATACTTTAATACCCTAAAGCTATTCGCATAGCTCTATTCTCAATGGTTCTTGGTGCATACACATTCCTAATGACACATTGAAAGTCTCCTCTTACAATACCCACAATTAGTATATAACTTCTGTGTACCTTCATTTCAACCACCTAAATGAATCCCTTTGCCCACACTGATATCAGACTACCAAACTTTCCTCAAGATTGGACACTACATAATAAACTTCCCTAGAACCCCAAATCCTTTGAATTGTGAATATGTCAATCTCCTCCATTTAAGATTCCTGGATCAGTACCATTTCGCTTCTTAAATTTTATCAACTCCGCTAAGTATCTTCTTTTGAGAGAACACCCCAAGCCTCTCATATTCCATGAACTAACCTACATATGGAAACTTAATTATACCTAATGATCACCTCTATTTTAGGTCCTATTCAGGTTGTTGCAACCCCTAAGTAGGACCCCTTGCTTGTTTCATCCCCAATCAGTTTTCTCGTCATAAGGTTTACATCATCTTAAAATTGGATTTTCCAGTCTTCTCCCCATTAACACATTGGCTTCAATTTCATCCTCCAGATCTTGCTCCTCTTGGCTAAGTATTGAGTTGTGGTTCATGTCTTGCTCTTCTCCATCTTGCCATTAGGGTACACTATGGCTATGACTGTATTGCCCATGATGTGCAATCATATATAAGATGTGCTCCTTTCTTTTTCTTCTTTCCTCCTTGTTACTGAGACTAGGGTTCAAACCCACCATTAATCTGATTCCTTGTGATTTCTACAATAATAGTCCTGAATATGGGTGAAGATTTGGGTTAGTAATTAGGGTGTTATGTACCTTATTGTGTGGCTGCACCTAATCGAAGTGGGTCCATCAAATCCCTTGGACTGAGCTGTATTTTGTTGTTGAGTAAATGAGCTTCCTTAGACCATTTTTTGTTTGGCTTGAATACTAAGACCCCAACCCTATTGTTGAGCTCTTTGTTTACTGATATGGCTCTTTCCTTAGACCAAAGATGGTACGAGGTTGACTCTAGGATTGAGACATATTTGTTTAGGGTTGTCTAGCTCATCTACCCATGAGAAATTCTTTGAGAAAGGATTGATTGGGCTCTCTTATTGCACAGCCTCTATGCTTGGAACTATTGCCCTTTCAGTGAAAGGGCTGATGTGCTTCTCATGTTCATTGTCCATGCTTTTAACTTTTATTTTTTATGCTTCTTCTCTCTGCTTGTCTCCTTAGAATGAATTGCCAGGTCAACTTCTTCTTCTTGAACAAGCTCTGTTAATGGATTTTGATCCTTGGTTGTTGATACACTAACCCCCCTCCCCCCCTCTCCTTTAGAAATGTGTTGAATATGAACCATCTCATTGATTGTTGTTGGTGGAATTTCCTTAATTCTTACCTCATATGTGTGGCCATTAATATCAATGCTAAACTTGGTATCAATTCTTTTAGTGTAAGGAGTAATAATGACCAATTGACCTTCACAAAAGCTTGCCTCCCTCATGGTTGACTCATCTACACACACAAAAAATCCACATAGCTCCCTTATTTTCATAAATGTGTTTAAACTCCGCCCATGTAAAGAAACTCCATAACATGTAACCCATGCCAATCTTTCATCCTTTGCGTCATCTCCTTGTCAACGTTTGACTTCCACAAACAACCTCTGTAGCCATCTCTTGTTTATGGTGTCATCCTTAGCAACCTGGTTATCAAAGGTTATCAGCACATGTCTTTCCCCCGTCTCTTGAAATTGCACCTCCTTTATATTTTTAGACTTAAATTTACATCATATTCTCAATATAGATTTGGTTTTGTTCATTTTCCGCATTGTACTCTATGAAGCTAGGCAGCCGACCCCAATTGATTTGGGACATAAGGCTCAGTTTGGTTTGGTTACTCTATGAAGCTAGGCATTCTCCATAGGTTCAATGGTGATTCTTCTTTTGTTGAAAAGATTCAACTAGTATGACTGGTCCTCCCTTACTTTTAGAATTTGCACATATGATACTCCTTCCACCCTTGTACAATCTTTGGTTGTTATTCCATATCTACCACCCTCTCTACTTGTTACCCCTTGAGAGTGCTGCCCCTGGTATGTCCAGTCTTTAACCTAGCTGATGATGAATATTTTGCCTCTTTTACTATTAGTCTCTTGCTCCCAACCCACAAACCATTCTGGCTTAGTTTCCTAGGTATATATGCATCATGCTGCATGCACCACTCCATAGTTATTGAAGAACCTCTTGCACCAAGTAATGATGGCTTCAACTCTGAGATATTTTTATGAACAATGAAATTGGTTTAGTTTCTTTGGTTGTTGGTTTCTCGGATAATGGTCTCCTATGTCTGTGAGTGACTGGAACCCATTCCCTTTCTTTTTGTCCTCTCCTCTCCCTCTCCTCTCTTCTCTCTATTGTATTATCGTCCTTACCCTTATCTGATTGAGCTACATTTTTGCATGAACTTCTCGCATATAAATCTAAAATTTCATCCGCCAAATTGAGATCCAAATGAATCTCTAAGTAGATAAAGTAATCCTCACTAAAGTCACAATGTACAAAATTACTCTCAAAATTTGTTGGAGCACTCATTTCATGCCCCCATTAATCTAACTTTTTTACACGTCAACTATTTTAAGGGATTTGCTATTGATGCTCTTATGATTCTCTCTCTCTCTCTCTCTCTTCTCTCTCTTGATTTATTCCATCTAGTTTTTTTTATATGGAGTTGACTGAAATAAGAGATAATCTAAAATTAAGGCCTTATTGGGTAACTAGTGGGTGGATTATCATAAGGTAAGGGTGGGACACAAAACCAAACAAGATTGCTTACTTTTCTTGCAAGGTATATAAGAAAGGAAAGATACCATGCCAGCTCACCTTGAACCAAAACAGCTCCATTCCCTTTGATTGATTGGAAGGCTTAATTTGCTTTCAAGTTTTGTTCTAAAGGGGAAGACAGATAGGGCCCCGGAATGAAAACCGCGGGCCAAAAAAAACCACCAAACTTACTTAATTAAATACCATCTAACCCGAAATAATTATTTATTTTCTCTGGAGCACCACAGCGGTGCCTGATCACCTTTCTCACTCTACATTAGTGTGGAGTTCAAGATTAAGTTTATAAGTTTTATAATAATATATAATAAAAAAAATAATTGAAACATCACGTGATGATACCTAAAAGACACTTGATAATTTCCCGTACAACACTAATATTCCTCGTTCTAGGCCTTAACTCTTCTCCCTCTATAACCTCTAGAGTAGGGAAAACTATTGATTAATGTTTATGGAGCGTAATTTATTGTGAAGTCTGGATCTTCTTTCCATCGTCACATATGACGAATTTTAATTTTGTTAATTGTTAATTGAATCCCGACAATGAAGAGATAAATTAGAATTAACAAAATTAAATATTAATAAGAAAGCGGTCTTATGGAACTCATAATATTCGATAAAATAATATTATATTATGATAAAATAAAATAAGACTGGGTCTTAGTTAGTATTTAAAGAACAAAACCTCCTCGAATCTCATGCCATTAAAAATTTGAAAACAGTTGCAATAAATATTATAAAACAGTAATAAAACTCACAATATTGAATTTTATATTATTCGAATTTAACACATGCCGGATGCTAATTAATTTTGATAAAACTGGCAAGGATCATTAAACTTGACTACTAATTTACTTATTTTTCAAAGAGAAGTCAGAAATTTTCACCTTTTTAAAACCAAATTTGATGCAAAATAGAACCTATATTGATATTATTACAAATCCAAGCTGTAAATTTTATAAATCTTGATTTGGGGCGGTTCTTGGGTAATGCCTACCAGATGGCCGTCTAGGGCTCCCCGAAAATCAGGACGCCAGGCTGGAAAATTAGGACCCTGATAAAGTGTAAATAATAAATACGTAATCAATACTGAAATATGTCATACAGTTTCAATGAAAAGGCATTTTGTTATTATCTATAAAATTCATGATTCGAGACTTTTGAAGTTTTTTTTTCTCAATTTTTTTTTCTCTCCTTTACAACAATGAAATTTTAATTGTGAAGGCATATATTCTTAATTTGGTTGATTAAATTTGGTTGTATTTGTTTTTGTATACTTTTTGTATTGTTCTTGGCCAATGTTATCGAAAACGAATATAAAATATATTATATTTGAAAAATAATCACTTAATTTTACTATAAGTGGGTTTCTTTGCTAAAAATAATTTATTGCTTTTAATGTTGGGAGAGTCATTTATCTTATTAAATTTTGAGTTTAAACTAATTTTGTGGATAAATATTGCACTGTGTTGGAAAATATATTTTTATAAAATCTTAATTACTTTAGTAAAATAAATACAATCACTTGAGTTGAATTTTTATACGAAGTTTAAACTGAAACATGAAGGGGAAAAAAATCATGCATTTATCTTTTATAATCGTTTTGGAATTCATTTTATTTATTTAAGAAAAGTCCATATACTACCTCCATCTCATGTTATTTATTCATTTTTTAAAATAGAAAATAAAGCAATTTTTGTGCATACCTTTTTAACTTTTTTACATCACTTTGAATAAAGCAACCAGTTCTTTTGATTGATAAAGAAAAAGTCAAAAGAAATTGTGCGAGAGAGTCGTTTGATTTTTTGGATGAATAATAGCACGGCTCTAGGAAAAAATAAAAAGTACATTACTGATTGAGTATCGTTTTGAAGTTAATTATTTTTATTTTTTGATATAATACATAGGGTTCTTTTTTTATTAGTTCGCCTAGGGCCCAAGTTAATCTGATATTATTGGTATAAACACGCAAAGTTTATCATAAGATCTAGCAATGAATGGTTAGTGTTTGACATTCATCTTCCTCAAGCCAAATATGGTTTGACTAGGCCTTGTCCCAACGTCAATCAACTTAGTTTACACACCAATATCTGCGAAAGTAAACGATTTGAATCATCAAATAAAACTCATCAAATAGGACCAAGGTGAATATTATTTTGTGTCAGGTAAGAAATTGTCAAATAAGTGGATTCTCCCTCGTTCAAATTCACCCCTTAGAACGTGGCTGATTTACTGAAATAGAATTTATAATAATAAATTGACAAATAAGTGGATTCTTCCTCGTTCAGATTCACCCCTAAGAGCGTGATTGATTTGCTGAAATGAAATTAGAATAGAATGAGATTGAAATATTCACTCTCATCCCATACTTAGTTGTACTTAAAATTAACCATTCTCCTTCCTATTTCACCTTCAACATACCATTTTTTATAGAATGTATAGATGTGGCAATAGTGAAGTAGTTATTTTGGTGTGACAATAGTAAACTATAATACGAAAGTAGAATTCTAATATGATGTTAGTGAATATCGGGGTGAAGGTCGTAAATTTTAGTTGGTATCAATAAAATTCGATGTGAAGGTAATAAATTTTATTTAACAATAATAAATTTTAATGTGAATAATATTTTTAACTTGACAATAACAATTTTGATGTCTTCAACAATTAAAAATATAAAATTATGATTCTTAGGAGCAGGATTATCTAAAAAGCCAAGGCCGGTAGCCAAGAGCCCACTTAGAGATGTAGAATCTTAGGGCCCGTTTGGATGGGGTATTTATTTTCAGGGGGATAATTTTTAGAGGGGGTATAAGATAAGAGGGGGTATTATTTTTGGAGGGATGGCCCACATTGATGTGATATTTATAGAGGGGTATAAAAAGGTAGATGTTTTGGATGAGGGATTAAACAAGGGGATAAAGGGAGATAAAGGGGGATAAGAGTGGGTGGATAAGGAAAAAAACTGTTGCTCGTTTGGATGGGGGAAAAAAGAAGGGGGATAATTTTTAGAGGGGGTAAAAAGATCGATGTGACATGTTTAGCATGGTTTGGGAGCAAAAAATGCAAGGGGATAATTTTTTACCTCTCCAAAAATAATCCCCCGAAGATGGATAAAGGGGGATAATTTTTTTTTTGGGGGGGGGGGGGGGTGCCCAAAAATTATCCCCCGGAGAGGGATAAAGAGGGGAGGGGGTATTGATAATACCTCTTCTTCCTCATTACAAATACAAAATAACATTATCCCCATATTTTATCCTCCATCAAAATCAAGTACTATTTTATCCCTATTTTTTAATACTTCATCCAAACTATCTATTTTTTATTACCCCCTCTATAAATATCACATCAATGTGGGCCAACCCGCCAACCCTTTAAAAATAATACCCCCTCTTATCTTATCCCCCTCAATAACTTATTCCCCTAAAAATAGGGTCCATTTGGACTGCGTTATTTATTGTGGTATTTATTGAAATTTTTTTCGTCCTTATTTGAATTTTTTTTGTAATTTTTTGTTTTTCATCAATTTTTTTGATTTATTGATTCATCTCGACAAGAGCTTTCAGAAAAGTTATCAATCATCGGCTAAATTTGAAAAAAGTTCAGAAAAGACAAAAATAAATCAAAAAATAGAGTTTTTTTTGTACTTATTCATCGTCTTTAGTGACTTTTTTTAACTTTTGGACATAATTTTATACTCATTAGATTCCTTTCATCAAGACGGACTAATAAACTACAAAATATTGAGATTTAAACAACAAATGCAAAAAAAATGAATAAAGACAAAAATAACAAATAAATAAAAACTATAGCCCAAATGGGGCCTATAATCCCTTATCCAATCAGCCCCTCAAATGACTATTTTTGAATAATTTAAAGGTTTTTTAACTTTCTTTTACCAATTAACAAGAAAAAAGAAAAAAATAACAACAAAATATAAATCAACAATAAAAAATTTAGTTAAAAAGAAAAAATATATAATTTAGCTCGCGTAAATTTAGTTAACAATAAAAAAGAAAAAAAGAAAAAAATTTAGTTAACAATAAAAAAGAGAAAAATATAATTTTGGAAGGGGGTGAAAATCTAAGAGGGGGTAATAATTTTTGGAGGGGGATAAGAGGGGGTAATAGGGGATAAGAGGGGGTAATAATTTTTGGAGGGGGACTTTTTTTCCATCCAAACCATGCCAAAAAAATTAATAAGGGGTGATAATTTTTGGAGGGGGTATATCCCCCATCCAAACGGGCCGTTAGGTGCATATCCACATCTTATATTCAGTTGAATCAAATCTACCAATGTTCACTACTAAGACAAAACAAAGGAGCAAGAAATGAACAACAGTTTTAACCAGAGATTCTCATGCAAAAACAAACATAATCATGTAGCACACTGTTCACCCCCAAAAAAAAAAAAATCTTTTGACAAAGCAAGGAAGCACAATTGCACTCCTCTCCATACTCTACAAACTATTTGAACAAAGCGCAAGCACCTAATTTGGAAGCTTGTGTAATTTCATAAAATACAGAAGTAATTTTTCAGTGAAATTGTGATTTCTTCATTTATGTGATTGATTATTTCATTTGAAATGAATATTTCTTAATTTTCTAATAAACCAAACACAAGACAGTTACTTTATTAGAACTACTATATTCCAATGTTCATTACCCTAAATGTTAATCCCTAATCAATTTTTGATCAAGTTATGAAGGACAAGAAAAAATATATATTTACCCATCAGGGTTACATTCCACCTCTCTCTCTCTCTCTCACAAAAAACAAAAACTCGTGATTATTTTCTCGCTAATGCATGCTTGCAAAATTCAAACACAGAAATGAATTCATGATTATATCACATATGGCGTATCGGGCATACACATACCCAGGAGATTTGTTATACCAATTGAGCAGTTTCGGAAGTTTTGATGATCAAATCCCCTCATTTGAAAAAGTTCAAAAACACATCAAACTATCTGTCAACGAAAGCCCGAAACAGTTATAAAGAGGCAATTTTTAACCTTGTGAGTTCATTTCACTTCTTCCCAGTGGTGCTCTCCAAGTTCATCTCCTGAAGGTTCAAAAGCAAGCTATCCGAATTCAAGAAAACCTTGTTGGCTGCATTTGCAACTGTGTGCGCATTTTCTCTTGCTGCTTCAATTTTCCTCAGGGTAATAAATGCTGGATTATTGGCAATAGCTTGACCTATCAGCTGGGCACTCTTTGCCTCTCCCTGCAACCCCACACCCAAAAGCAAATGTTTTAATTGAGAAAAAGAAGCAACAACATCATCAAAGAAAAACAGAACCAAAATGCTCGTGAAAATGTGTAAAGCTGCTTCTCCATTCAGATAAGGGGAAAAAAGCAATGGTAAATATTTTCAACAACAATCAAAAAGCAAAAAAGAGAGTAAAACTTGAGAAGGAAATCGTGTTAAATTGTTCCATTACTCGGAAACACGCAACACTTTTTATCTCACCTGTGCCCGGATAATAGCACTTCGTTTGTCTTGCTCAGCCTTTTCGACAACAAATTTGGCCCTCTCAGCTTCTTGTGCAGCCACCTGTTTGGCCTCTATTGCTGCGGTAAACTCCTTTCCAAAGGTTAGGCTTGTGATGGAGACATCATCCAGCGCAATGTTGAAATTTGCAGCTCTTTCTGTCAATATCTTCCGTACTTCCCTACTGACAGCCTACAAACAATCAAGTTACACCAGGAATTATCTCAACGTACTGCCAGCCAAGCAACCTATACATCTAACACACTAGGAGCTCATGGTATACGAATGAATCAAGGATCCATCTCCAATAGTACCTTCCCATGAAATGAGATGGAACGCATTACTTATTAAATAGGAATGGTGCCAGCACACAAATGCAAAAATGAAATCACTCTTGAGGTTCAGTCATGTAGAAAGAGGATCCAAAATGGCTTCTACCTTTTAAATTTGCTACAAATCATACCCATTCGAAACTCAAAACTGACAACAGAATAATAAACTTAGATCAATACCTCTCTCTGAGTAATGAGCTGACTAGCATTGTATTGAGCAACCACCGCTTTCAGAGTTTCATGAATAATGGAAGGCAATACTCTTTCATTATAGTTCTCACCAAGTGTTCGATATATTGTAGGCAATTGGTCTGGTACAGGACGCGTAAGAACTCGAAGACCAATTTTCACCTGTGCAGCAAAATCAAGGGCCATGGTAAGAAAGGAATTAGACTTGAAAGGAATAGGAAACGCATGGTGTACGAAACTTGACCCATGGCTTTATGGTTTACCAACTGCATCAAGCTATAAAAAACTCTTTTGCACTGATATATTTTAATAAGTAAGATTGACACATTAGAGTGCAGTTCCAACAATATTCCGCAAGGGCCTGAAGAACCACATGAGAGAAAAATTTTGAGGAAAAAAAAAGACCACTCTTCCTAGAGTATCGAGAAAAATGGAAGATACAGTCAAACAAGTCAAACATGTACTCTTTCCTGGCATCAAGCATGGCGCACAAATTGACAATGACAGCTTCAAGTGTAATCATTGCATAAGCCAGTTTCAAAGAGACAAAACCAAATTAGAAAAAACATAATAAGTAACACCTCTATTTAAATTGAAAGAATATTTCCGAGAACATATCCAGAGAAACTTAAATCAATGCCTCCACAAGCACAATAATGAGTTATGCAATATAGTTAATTTGTCTTCCTTCTGCATTCAAACGACAAATTACTAGTCACTATGAAATCCAAACCACACAAGCAGTAACTTCAGCAAAGTCAGAACCAGCAATGACAAATAAGCTTCCTCTAGTGAAACTGAAGCATATTAGGTACAACAACTGAACAGAAAATCCCAAAAGCTTATGCCATGACCTGATGACATAAAGAGGCTACTACTGCAGAAATATTATTTTAACAGCAATAAGAAACCCAATTTATGATACTAGGGTAAACAATCTCAGTCCAAACAGTTGTGTCCACACTCTACAGAAACATTTTGCTCAATACTTCAAAAAATTAACCAAAGAAGCCCAAAGAAAGTGAGTTCCCGCATGCATCTTTTATCACTCCTGACCTCTTTCTGACTCTGCCCTTCCTCAAATTCCCCAACAGAAGACAAACCAGGACATGCTACAACAACTCAAGAAATCAAGTTATAATCTCGAGACAAAAAGGATACTGTATGATATGATGGCTGAATATCTTGAAAGTCCTCTTTACAGACAAGAACAACAAGCAATAGGATATTGTCTAGACTCTAGCCTAAGATTTTATGTACAATGCATTGGATATCCAAGATGCAATTGATGTGAACCCGACAGAGCGAGTGTCCATAACAGGAACTCATGTTGGCAGAAAACCTCCCTACAAGATGGTTAAGGAAGTAATATAAACATAATGACAACGATGGGATGAATCCAAGTATGCAAAAGGTCTGCAAGGACAACCAACTGCATCACAACTTAAAAATAAATCATTAAATAAGATTACTATAGCATTCAACATGGCTGTGTGTAATATTTGACAACCTTCTACAAGGATATTCGTTAACATTTGCAAAGCAAGGATAAAAACACATCCAACAGGAGGTTTCTTAATAAAATAGAGTGAGATACCATCTGAAGGTCACGGCTTCCTGAAGTACTCTCCACCAAATGGGGGCGTGCACGAACATCGTAAATGATAGGTCTTTCAAACCATGGGATCATCAGGTGCGTCCCTTCAGGATATACCTACATAATCAACATGTGGGTATGTGTTTAAAGTAATGAAAGGTTAACAATGCAGATGCTTTCGAAAAAAAACCACATTACAATCACAACCATAACAGAGTTACAGAACATGAGATTTCCACTAACCAATCGAGAAACATGTATATGTGACTTTAAAAGAATAATAAGATAAGATCATGACATGTAAGAAGTAACATCAATAATTACAAGAGCTAAGCGCTAAAAGACAGGCATGATCAAATAAAACAAATTGTTATCTCTATCTCATCTGCTCTTTTCATTGCAGTCTATCGAGTTCCACCTAGGCTATATTTTCTTTCTTTTTCTCTTTTTTTTTCTTTTTTTCTTTTTTATCCCTTGTCATTGATGAAGTTCCAATTTCCATCCAAAACCACTTCTTGATCAAAATAAAATGATTCGTCCAATTTCCATTTCCAAAATAGTACATAACAGTAAAATCAGTTGCTAAAATTAAGATTTTTGGACTAGTGAGCAGAAAAAGGAAACACAAGTATAGATAGGAGGTTATTGGAAGGCAGAACAGTGAAATCCTAAAGGGAATGGCAACTAGACCAAAAGTTAGAAAACGAAAGCTAAATGGTCCATCTAATTTCAGTCATCAACAACTTCTCATGCTGTCATGCAAGATAACAAGAATTAAGGCGAAAAGCACCTTGTCTTTCACGCCAACTATACGATTGAAGACAATAGCCCGGTGCCCACCATCAACATTGTATAGGCTGTTAGCAACCCCATATACACCAAGCCCAGCAACAACTCCAAACTTAATTAGAGCAGAGGCCGCACCACCACCTGGCACCTTGGGAACTTTGACGTTGTTGAAATTCATGCTCCAAATTCCTGATAACCAGTATGTTAAATATGATAGAGAGAAATTGACGCATACAGTAATGCACCAAAAACTGGTAAGCAGCCCGTAAAGCATAAGTTAACAGAATGTGAACAGCAACAGATTGGGTAGCTGCATTCAAAGGTTGAAAAAAGGGAGTTCTCAAGACAGACGGTGAAATACGAGATATAAAATCAAAGAAATCATAACCATGATAAAGGACATAATCCACATTGACAGGAAAGAAATTTAACTAGGCTCCCGAAACAGTTCCACAAACGGTTAATTATTTCCCAGATCTGTAACTTAATGACCAAACAACAATGGTGTAGCTAGAAATATAAATCAGCTTAATTGAAGCCTTCATCGTAATGAGGCACACATTGTCAATAAAATTCACTTGCTAGTCGCTACAAACACTAAGAGCCTCTTCAACATGTGCCCCAAATACTAAACCTCAAGATTTTGAAGGCTCAGCTAAGGTCCACTAGATCCTTCAAACACTAACTCATGCTTCAAATTCTTTTTCACACTCCTCAAACTTAAAGTGCGGGTAGCATCCTTCAAAATAAGATTATACAAGAAACTACTAGAATAACGTAATAATATGCGATATACCTTTTCAATAGCTCACTCCTCAATATACAACCCAAGGTAGCAAAGTACTTCTTCGCAGATAAATTTTGATGTATATCCCATAAATGCCTTAAAAAGCATCTACCGTTCCAAGAACACATAAAGCATATAACCAACATACAACATAATCACAAATAATAACCAACAGTTTATGGGGAAGTAGGCTGTAAAATGAGTTCGTAATCACAGCCTTTTCTTGAAAGAGAAGCTAGGAGCAAAAGAGAAATGGGAGTAAGCCATTTCTCACGGATTGCCTCCAATTCCTTTCAAACTAACGAAAAGGAAACAGAAGCAAGAGTAAATGCATTACACTGGCCAGTGAAGGGGGGGGAAAACGATGAAATGGACTGTGCACGTGAAGAACTCAGCCCACAGTAAGAGAAAGTAGAGAGTGGAACCCAGCAATCCACAGACATGAAGAAGAGGAAGAGTTGTACCTTGATCAGAAGAGGTCGAAGTCGAAGGGCTAGGCAGCTCTGGTGTTCTCCGTATCCAGACGACGACTCGAATTAGGGCGCTCACGAATAAAATGATGGGCTGGACCGGTGGAGTCGGTGACACGGGTCGGTCGGGACGGATTCAATATGGGCTTTTTCAGTGTATAATTAGGGCTATATGTTGGGTTCAAGCTTGGTCGATTGATAAAAGGCCAAAAATGGGCTTAGCCCGTCTGCTTATAATAATGACCAAGAAATTTTCTTTTACTATTGTTTTCTGTGGTTATTTAATAGGAGTATTTTAAGTGCACTAAAATAATACTCATATGGTAGTGAAAATTAAATAATTATGTATTGAAAACATAATACTGAATTGAATTTTTTAAGTATAAAAGTTATTTGTTATGTACTAAAATTTAAGGGCCCGATTGGATGTCGTTTTAGTTTTTGGTGTGTTAAATAAGAAGGGTGTGTTAAATAGTTGGGTGTGTTAAATAAGATGGGATGGCCCACATTGATGTGATTTTTAAGAAGGGTGTGTTAAATAACCTAGTGATTGGATGATGTATTAAAATGAGTATTTTAAATAGCCCAATGATTGGATGAAGGGTTATATTGGATGTGTTAGGTAGGGAAAATGTGTGTTAAACTGTTAAAAGACTTTGTTGCCCTTACTAATGTATTTTTTTATTATTTGGAATAAAGTATAGAAATTGATGAAAAAAAATAATTTGTTTGTGAAATTAAGACAAAAAATAATTATAATTAGTACCCTTAATTAATTTCAAACAGAGCCAAATTAATTTTTAATTTTCTACTAAAAATTTTTCTTCAATTATAAATATTGGATGTGTTGCTCTTAATTTTTCTAGAGAACTATTTCAGAACTGAGGTTGACTTACCAAAAATGTATATCACCGAAACCAATTTATGATGCTCTGAACTAAAATGTATATCACCGAAACATGTTATGGAAATAAACAAGAACTGAGGTTGACTTACCAAAAACCAATTTAACAACTACAGAACTATTTCATTAAAAAAAAACTGATGATGCTCTGTGTGTGTATATACAGGTGGGTGTTGGAATCAAGTAGGTGTTGGATGATTTTTTCCTTTTACCGCACATCTCTCTCTCTCTCTCTCTCTCCCCTCTCTCTCTCTCTTCTTCTGTGTGTGTATATGCAGAGTATGGGTCCGGAAGATGCTCTGTGTGTATATACAGATCTTCTTCTTTTTTGCTTCTTTTTTCATAGTTACTAACAAATTTTCAGAACAGGAGCTGAGATTTCCGAAGAAGAGGAGATGAGATTTCCGTAGTACCAAAAAAAAAAAAGAAGAGGAGCTGAGATTTCATAACTGGAGATTTTCAGATCTGGTGAGAGAGAGAGAGAGAGAGAGGCGCTCGACCAAACTTCTGGAGAAAGACAGGATATGTGGGTTGAAAGGGTTAAAGAAGGATAGTTTTGTAATTTTTGCCCCCCTCTCTATTTAGCCTTTGGGGGGGGGGGGGGGGGGGGGTTGTAAGGCAAAATAGCAGCTATTTTAAGTGTTATTTAACACATTTGTTAGTTAACACCATCCCAATTTTTTTGCCAATCAGTGGCTTGTATGTGGGCCCAGCTTTATTTAAATCAGTTCTTACTTAACACAGTGGCTAACCCTCCATCCAATCAGGCTCTAAGTACTTAATTAATTAAGTTGTTTGATCTGCACAAGGAGCTAAAATTTAAAGTTTATTGATTTTTTAACTTAACCCTCTATAGGCTTTGTGACATTCCAAGCCTCACCGGATGTTGTAGGCGTGGTGGTGGTGGTGGTGGTGGTGGTCGAAAGAGGTGGAGTGGTGGTTGGTACAATGGTGGCGAATGGCAATGGCGATTATTGACGATAAGGGTTAGTTGTAGTGGTCGACAGTGTGGTTGTTAGCGGCGGAGTCGGCAATGTGGTAATTACTAACAGGGGTGACTAATGGCAGTGGTGATTAGCAGTGTAGTGGTGGTTGGCTGCAGTGATGTTTAGTGTGGTGGTTAGCAGTGATAGTTGGTTGTGTGGTGGTGGCGGGTGACGGTGGTGGTGTGTGATGGCGGGTGATGATAGTGGTTAGTGGCAGTGGCCGGCAATGTGGTAAACAAATATTTTTTTTGTAAAATTCTTTTAAACGTGTTCAGCTTTTTTAATTAAGTAAAGAGAAATTACTTAATTGTTTACTTTTTATTTTACTGAAGACTTAAAGTATTAAGCTCTTTAAAGTTTCATTATCTAACCGACTTAATACTTTTTTACTTAATCTATTCTATTTTAAATGCTGAAAATGGATTATCAAATATAATTTTTTTGTATGGATTCGGATACAGATGTATTCAAAACTATTAGATACACATATTATCTGTGGCCATTTAAAATAATATGAATTTCACGTGCATCAAAAAATTTCGAACACATGTGTGTTTGAATTTGTATACAAAAATATGTGTTCTTTAAAAAAAATTAATTATTATACCAGCAAATATAGGGGACAACCAAAAAATATAATATTTACTTTATATTTAAAACGGGATAAATTTTGGGCACAATTTTCAAAAGAAGCGAGCAATTCCATTCGACGAGGTGGGTTGTATACGATTCCATTGGTTCAAGAGGATCAGGGGCCCTTCTGAGCCAAAATGACATAGTTTTAACGTGCAAAATATTATTTAAACAATTAGACGCTGATCGTATAATTTTTGGTTCATTTTTACACGTCAAAACAACGTCAATTTTTTACACGTCAAAACAACCTATTTAAAATCTCATGAATGATAAGTAGAGACTAAGCTTTTGGGTTTAGGCGGGATGGGGTGCCTAACACCTTCCTATTTCATAACTTAGCTCACGAACGAAAAAAATCTCTGGTGATGACAAACTAGTGGTCTTGAAAGTTGTACATTTAAATAGGTTGCTTTTGGTTGACCTTAAAATCAAGTGGACTCCAACAAATAATTATGCTCTAGAATCGGAAGGTTTCTTGCGGGTATCTGGATGTCCATAACCGTACAATGTTGAGACGATCTACGGGTGAAACTTCATTCTCCTTAGCTTATGGCACTGAGCAGTCATTCCACTAGAAGTCGGCCTCCCCACTATCGTAACAGAGTCAATTGGGCAGAGACAATGACAAAGCAGTAGCTATGAAACTTGTGTGTTCGTTTTAAGTGTTTCTGAAACAATTTTTAGAAACAAAACTCTGAGACGTTGTTTGGTTATAAGTGTCTCAGAAACTTGTCTGGGAGAAAAATATTTCAGAGACACTTTTTATAGAGAGAAAAAGTTATCTGAGAAAATGTTTGAGAAACTTGTTCCAGAAACTTGTTTGGGAGAAAATCTCCCAAACACCTAACCAAACATAGCCTTGACTTAGCCAAGGAGAGAAGAGAGAGTGCATTAATCAAGTTGGCATTCTACCAAGAGCAACTTTCGAAGTTTCATAATAAGAAGATCCATCCTAGGGAATTTGAGATGGGAGACTTAGTTCTTCACAAAGTAATTGGCAACACCAAGGATCTAGCTAATGAGAAGATCAAACCAAATTGAAAAACTCCTACAAAGTCATCAGCAAGTCAAGAAAGGATGCTTACAACCATATAGATTTAGATCGGAAAGCAGTCCCAAAGACTTGAAATATTTCCAACCTTGAATTTTTTTTTTTTAGTAGAAATATATTTTCTTTTGAAGTCTCCTTTTCACATTGGTGAATTTCTATTAATTCATCAATATCTTAATAGAATTCAATTTTATAAATTCTTTTTATACTTTGTAAATTTTTGAGCAATGCAACAAAGGATACCCTTCACTATCTTGGTAGGGGTAATGGTCCCTTGGTTGAGATAAAAAGAACAAGGGCAATGGTCCAAAAACATAGAGGTATTGGTCTCTTAGTCGAGCTAAAAAGGGAAGTCAAGGGTAATTCAAAAAAAAAGGTTGTGCATTGGTCTCGAACAAAGGTCCTAGCAAGGTTATGGGCAATGGTCATGGCAACTACCAAAAAATGTGGACAATATCCAAGGCATTTGGTCTAAATAAATAAGGCATTGATCGAAAATAAGAATTTTTTTGGTAAGTGTTGAAAAATATCCAGAAGATGTTTCCCAATAGTCTCCATAAGTTTGGGATTCCTCTTAAAGTGTCTGGACAAGTCATCTTTGCCCAAATTTTTCTCAAGTGTGGAAAGAATTACCACACCAACACCCACAGAAAGTGGAGACATGACATGTTCAAGGTGAGAAGAGTGCCCTAGGATCTATTCTCTAGAAGTTCATCCTCATCCAATCCAGAGAGGTAAAAAAAACCTTATCTCTCCTTGCAACTAGCAGAGTTAAAAACAAAAATAGAGTAAATACAAGTATCAGAATGGCCACTTGGACCAAAACTGATCAGTTCATAAACAAATAAATAAATAAAGACTAAGGGGTGATATTTTCATCAACAATGGGGGCCAAGGTCCTCCACGGTAGTCTTTTCAACCCCTGCATCGACAGGATCATTCAAAGTAGCATCCTCCTCGAAGGCAATGTCTTGAGCAATTATGGGCTCGATTGGGCATCTTTTGCTCGATTGTTTGCTCATCAACATCTCTTCATCAACCCCGGCTTCGGTGGACAGAGGGATCTCGACAAATAGTGGAAAGTCCTTTAGGCTTTCGCCAACTTGAAGGCCAACCTTCCATCCATATTTGTAAATTTTTCTAAAAGATGGGGATTTTCCTAGCATAGTCCACAAAGGTAGCATCTTATCCACTCTTGTATATATGCAGTTCTGCATTAAGCTCGGAGCTACTCGATGATGGCCTTTTGGGCCTCCACTTCTCCCTCAGCGAATTTAGCCGAAGTTGAACATGACGCTATGTCTTTTCAAGTTCTCATCTCTCTTGGTGGCCTCAGTGTCTACCTTGAGGTTAACCTCAGTAGATTTCGTAGCATCAATAACTTTCTAGCATTACAAGATGCCATTATTCTGATGGAACTTGATGGTTTCATCCTTCTCATTGAAGCGAGCAGCAACCAAAAAAGGCCCTTTGGATGGCCTAAAAACATGTACTCAATAAGATCAAAGTATAAAAAATAGTTGTGTACAGAAGTATAGAGTTATAAGGACTTGTTGCTATATTATAGGACATTATCAAGTGTTTTAGGGTGTCCTCATCAAGCATGTTCACGTATTTCATGTCCTTGGGCATTAGAAGGGTAGCAAACAAGGCTCGAGCAGTGGCAATATTGCGTGCTGAGTGGTAGATTGGGGAACTCAAGCTTTGTGGGCCAAAAGTCCTCTGTAAGGATTTCGTCGAAGTATAGTCAGTTTGCTAAGTTGAAGGTGTTGTTTCGTGTGCTTCCTTAAGCTTCTTCTTGGGCAGAGAAGGAGTGCCCTTGGGGAAAGTCTTAGAGTCGATGCCAATTGGTGCGGGTAGATTAGTAGGGGGAGGAGAAACTTAGGTTTTGGCAGCTAGTGCTTAGATCCATTTTTTTTTTCTTTTTTTCACTCCCAAGTGTTAGTTGCCTTTTCAAGTTCATCCTTTTGGATTCCATAACTATTTCTTCGTAAGCAACTTCGTCACCAAATGATAAGTACTCAGGGGAGATAGCTCTGGTTGGCTCAAACTCTAATTGTGGGGAAAGATTGAGAGTTGATAAGGAAAAAGACAAATTAGTAGTAGAGGTGCCGAGCTCTGGTGATAGTAACTTGGCTTGGCTCTCTCAAGGAGGGTAAGGTAATCCCTTTTGGAACAATATCAGGTACAAGGTCTTTAACAATGACAACTTGTGAACTTCAAGCTAAGTAGTCTCTGTAGCTCAGATTATAACAGGACCTCAAAGGCTCGACCTTTGCCTCTCTGTGCTTTAGGTCCCTTGTAGTTCAAAACAACTTTGAGATGGCCAGGATGTGTGTCAGCCTTAGTTATTCTTTGCTTACAATTGACAGCTTTGAAGACATAAGTTCCAAGAAAATAGTTTTTAAAAGCTAAAAAAATAGATAAGTAACTAATTAAAGTAATAGGAATAAAAAGACAGTTACTAACATAGATTGCCAAATCTTTAGAGAATACTAATTTAGCCTACCTCGAGCTCATAAAGGCCGAATTCCCAACTTCCAACGACGTTCAAGAAATCGTCGTCGTCATCTCCTCGTGTGGAGTCGGGAAGGTATGTAACAATCCTCTCTCGGCTTGTACGGATCTTGAGGTAGTAAGTACCGGAGCCACCTTTCGCAATATCATAATTATGTTGAATGTCCTATAGGCCTAGGGTAGTGCATAGAATCCTATTGAGTTCAACTATGCACATTACTTTCTTAAAGTTGTTGATCAAAATTTGTATAGGTAAGTCTATAGAAGGCAAGAAACCTACGGATAAGGTGGTTTAAGGGGAATTTGACCCTGCCTTCTGTAATTGTGACTAAAGGGATGTGAAGTGTATCCGCAGTAGTCCCATCATGAAGTTCGTTAGGGCCATCTAGGGTAAGTGCTACATCACTGCGAACGTTGTATCTACAATGAAATTCCACCATCTTTTTAGGTGTATCCACCATTGATCTATAAACTCCCATTGTTAAGAAATGTATGGGGAACCAAAAAGAAAAAAACCGAGAAAACAAGAGACTAGAAGGACTTACAGAAGCAAGTCAGAGAACTCTGGGAAGCACAATGCAAATTTGGTTTGGGAGTTAAGGGATAAAATTCAAGAATTAAGAAAATGGTTTCTTGATTAGAGCGCAAGAAGAAGGTAAAAGTTGAAGAAGATGAGTGAATTAACAAATACAGGTGCACTAAAAGAGACGTTTATGGATTTGGCACATAAAAAAGGGCACATCAGTTACCGAAAAGTTGCCATGAAAACGTCACTAGCTTTAATGTGACTGTACGAATTCCAATGGAGAAAAGAAAGGTATTCGTCCGAGCATAAAACATCCAACCAAGGGGTATGGATGGAAATTCGAAAAGGATAATTTTTGCTTACTCTGTTAGCTTGGTAGAGAGCAGTCAAAGCTGGGAGACAATTGAATGAGGTAAAATCAAATTAAACTTAATCAGGATTTTATTGAGAGCGTAATTTTAACTCGGCAAGGATGTACTCCAATGCACGTGTATGTTGCTGAGACAAGGGATATTGTGTTTGTCAATTTGAGAAATGTGGTAAATTTTTTGAATGAAAATAGGCATTACACCCATTTATCTCGCATGAGACCAGTTCTAATCAGACGAGGATGAGAAGTGGGCCTTTATCAATTCAATTTATAATGAGAAATTTATGGTTGAATGAAATTCTAAATATAGAATATAAGAATTTGAAGAGTCTGAATAAGACTTATCATGTTAGTAGCCAATCAATGGGTAATTTTAATTCGTTTTAATGAGCAATTAGAAGATGAATTGTGACTGAAATTACTGAGGGAGAACCTCAATAAAAGCCGTGCACCGTTAGAGTAAAAGGTACGATGTAAGCAACTGTTACAAGCAATATATTGAGAGTTTCCATTAATTTAAGTACGTATTTAATCATCAGAGTATTTTTCCACTAACTAGAGACGGAGATTCTTTAACAATTTATTGTCTAGTCGAAATTAAGTTTCTAAAGAAATTATGAGATATTTTGTTCAACGATTATCCATGTATTAACTTTTCGTATTAGAAATTTTGCCCATGTAACACCCCATGTAAACCACTGACCCAACAACTTGTTGGAGTCCAACCACATGGCCCAAAATGCTTAAACCCAAGTTGTTAGGTCAGTGGTTTACATGGGGCATTACAAATGGTATCAGAACGACCCGTGTACACGATCGAGTGTGGGGCCGGGAGTTTGTTTTCTCAATAGGGAACAGACCCGGGATAGACCGTGGTGACTCCAGTGTGAACCCCTTGCGAGGGCGCAAGGTCTTAAAGGTGAGGAGATTGTGATATTTCATCCCACATCGAAAGTCTACATGGGTGATCCTGTGTATATTAAGAACCATATAAACTACTACTAACAACTTGGACTTAAGTATTTTGGGCCATGTTGTTGGATTTCAACAAGTTGTTGGGTCAGTGGCTTACATGGGGCGTTACAACCCACATACACGTAGTAGCAAATATGTAAGTGTAACAGTAATTCAATATCATTTTATACGATCATAACTTTGAATATGGCCGGAAAAACTTATGCGCACCTCAATGGGATTGTTAATTATCTATACTATACAAAAGGAAACACCCAAATTTGTGTGAACAAAATCCTAAAGCCGGCTCACATTTGTGATTTCCTAAAATGTCATTAACAAGTTTAGTTTGCACACATTACTAACACTCTCCTAAAATAACTATAGGGCCAAAATAGTAATTTATTGACAAAATAAGGTACAACTGCACAACTATTCCCACTCCACCACATCACTTACCACCTAGGAAGCACGTATACCGATACGGGATATAGATACGATACGATACGGATACGGCGATACGGTAAAACCTAAAAAAATAGGATACGGATACGTCGGAGATACGGCTATAATTTCTTTTTTTTTATAATAATTATCGATTAAGTACTATGCATAAAAATAAGCCAAAAGAACTAGAAGAGTAGTTGAATTGCTAATAACATTATACCAATCATTTAGCACAAGTTAATTTTCAGAAGTCATTTAAAATAGAAAGAAAGTAACTAAAGTCTAAACCAAAAAATGATAATTCCTATTAATTTTTATCCATATCAACTTCAACATTCAATTGTATCCCCTCAGCCTTCATCGGAGAATATTATAGCTTCTATATCCAGCTCATCAAGGAAAAGACTAGCAACTTCAAGTATACCGACACTCTCAAGCGAATCAAATACATCTCCCACCATATCCCTAAAGTATCCGGCCGTATCCTAGAAGTATCCACCGAGTATCCGAAAAGTATCCGAAATTAAAATGATTTAATTTTAATGTTGGATACTTATTTGGCGTATCCGATACGTATCGGGGTGTATCGGGTGAGTATCGGTATCGGAGAAGTATCCGATACGGATACGTAACTAGTTTCGGAGTATCCGTGCTTCATAGCTTACCACAAAGAGAAAGTCTGTGTACACAGACTTGTGTACACAGATTCAGACTCCGTCGGATGCACGTGGGCCCACGTGCATCCGACGGATCCAGACACATATGTGTCCGGATCTGTATACACAGCACTACACTACCATAAATCCACAACCATTCCCATGAAATTGAGAGGTTTACACACCTTCTTCCCATCAGTAGCAGGAAATTGCAGAGGAAATTTCAAAGGTCTGCAACAGTTATGATACTTTTTCTTTACCCTTCTTAATTTTTTTGTCCTAATTTTTTTGTCCACGTTATCTCTCTCCATGGTTTCCCATCAACCGTGTTCCCATTACATTCAATTAATTGCTGATCAGTTTTACTACAAAAGGAAAACAACACTAAACAGTTAGTATAAAAAATGCCATTTCCCACCTGCATGACTAGCAAATTCAAAATTACTATATCTTCAAGCAATTTGTTTACAGTATTGGACTTTATTTTGTGTTTGACTTTTATATTTGTGAAGAGATTTATGAGGGCAAAAAAAATATATTTGTGATAAAATCCGTAATTGTATATAGTATACTTATGAGAAATAGGGTATGCCTTGCACTATTTATTTTGATACTAACAAATATTTTAACTCTACAATATAGGTACCACAAAAGTTACTTTACTCGCTACGAATAGCCCAAAGGCAGAAGAATTAATACTGCTATACCCAAGGTTTTTTGTCATTTTCCTCTGTTGCAAGTAAATCAATCTTTTTTCTATTTTCTTCTTACTTTTTTGATACTTTCTCTAAACGTATTATAGTTGGCGCTCGGAGAAGTAGTGCTTTTGAGATAAAATTTGAGCAAAGAAATGCTCAAAACTCCCTCCCCTTCCGTACACACATATACAATTTCTTGTCAAATTCACTACTCATTTTTCCTCCCATTCAATCCTTTTTACCACCCATATCATGTCTCTTCCAACCACTTTGGTAATTTCCGTCACAATTTTAGATTTTCGGATGTAAATAGTACTCTCTGTGTGCATACAATTGATAATGGTTCTGAATTTTATTGTATATAGAATGGATTGCATTGAAGGGGCAGCAGTTTTGGACTGCTGACGACAGTGAGAAAACAAGTCATGTTTTAAAAACTCCAATTCCGACCAAAGCCATCGTTAAAAGAATTCAGTTCCCAGGTTCGGTCACTGGACTTCCTTTTATATGGAAAACTGTATTTTTTTTTTAATTCAAGATTCTCACGTTGTAAGTTAAATCTAACAAATCACAAAATATATTATTTTGTCTAATTTAACGAGCACGCGCATTGTATGGACAACGGCCGCTAGTAAGAATAAAAAAAAACAACTCCAATAATTAAACAATGAATCAAGTGTCCATTCATTTCAAATCTTGATTCGTATTATTTACCAACGATCAATAAATGCATTTAAAAAACAGAGAGAGAAACAAAAAAGAAAATCAGCAAATCATACAATGAATTAACCGCAGGAAAATTAAGAACGGAGAAAATATATATATATCCTCACGAGAGTAGCCCCATGCAAAGCAACCCAAAAGCAGCCACCAGACCCAACCCCGTTCCTATCCGTTTCGAGTCATTGCCCGAAGGTGCCGGAGCAGTCGTCGCGTTCGAGGTGCCGCTCAAAGTGGTGTTTGCAGCTGGCGGCGGAGGCGTCGGAGCCTTAGCTTCAGTGAATTCCTTAGGGATTAAAACTTTATCCACTTGGTATACAGCCAAAGGAGACTCCTGACGCAAAGCATTGTTGATCGGTGTCGCCACAGTGCCGGTGGAAACATTTAACTGATTTCCCTCACCGTAAAAGTAAAGCCCGAAAACGCCACCGTCTTGTCCGCTGGCCTGGGTTCGAACGGGGTTGCTGACCGTTCGAAGGTCGGACGAGCTGTAGTACTGGGGTACAACGTGGTAAAGCACGAGTTGTACCTGCTGTTGGGAGGAGAGGTTGTTGAGGGTTCCGGCGGGGAGGTTGTTGAAGGCGTTGTCGGTTGGGGCAAAGACGGTCACACCCTGGTTGGAGTTGTTGACCTGGCTGTTGATTTGGGTGGCGGCTTGGGTTGCGGTGAGGAGGCGGATGAAGGTGGTGTACTGGCCGGCTTTATCGAGGATGCCAGTGATGTTGATTGGGCCCGGGGGAGAGGGTGCGGGAGCGGAGGGGGATTGGGCGAGGATTTGTGAGGTACTGAAGAGGAGTGAAATGAGAGAGAGGAGGAGGAGGAGAGAGAGAGATGTGGAAGCCATTGTGGTGGAGGGGTACGAGTAAAGAGAGTGGGGAGATAGGGGTTTTATGGATGAGATATGTGGGGGTTGGGACTCTGTTGGAATGAGCTGGCTATGGCTACAGATTTGAATTAATACAAATACCATTATAATAGATAGTATACTATTGCCCGATTTCGCCTAACTAATTTATATTTTTTATCTCTATTCTTTTTTCTTTTTTTTTTTTTTTGCATTTGCTGTTTGAACTCAATATTTTATAGTTTATTGGTCCGTCTTGATGAAAAAAATATAAAAAGTATAAAATTATGTCTAAAAGTTAAAAAAAATATCACTAAAAACGAAAAATAAGTTAAAAAAAACTTTGTTTTTATTTATTTTTCTCTTTTCTGATTTTTTTTTCAAATTTGGCTTATTATTTATAAATTTTTTGAAAGCTCCTGTCGAAATGAACCAATAAACTACAAAAAGTTGACGAAAAACAAAAAGTTGCAAAAAAATTTCACATAAGGACAAAAAAATTCAATAAATACCACAGGCTAAATGAATCCCATAAAATATATACAACTGATTTGGTAGTTATACTATCACTGAATCGATAATTAACTATGCAACTAATTAATTATAGCCTTTATTAATGTGTTAACTACCAATTGCAAATAATAATAATATATATCTCAGAAAACTTCTAATATAAGGAATTTCTTATGTTGCTAAAATACATACCTCTCATTTTCTAATCAAATTTTGATAATCGAAACCGTTCAATGTGTTTAAGACATGTTTGTAAGGGTACCTGCAAAAATTCAGCTCAAAACATTACCAGAAATGATTTGATCCAAGTAGTTTTTAATTAAACTATTCATGTTAGGATTTATAAAAAAATATTTTGATCAAGCACTTCTCAATATATATGTTTTTGTTTTCACAAGTATTCTTAAAAACATATTTTAAACACATTGAACGGTTCAAATCATCACAATTTAATCAGAAAATAGGAGGTTCACAGTTAAAATGAGGGATCTCTTGAACTATATATGGTTAATTACCCTTTTCTCGGCTTGTTGTGGTTTAATTTGTAATGTTTTCATGGTTATGTAACGTGTGATGTAGTATTTGTATGATTGATTAGTTACTTTTGTTTTTGCCAAAATATGAATAAGAGTTTGATTTTATTAATCATATATTGATTGAATCGGATCAAGATGAGGTGAGTTTGCAAAAACTAAAATAACATATATCCATTCGGTTCGATTCCATTAATAACTGTTATCCATTGAATACGTTTATGGTATAAATATTTTTATCCCCGATAAATATAAGAACGGATATAAATATCAAACATAATTTGGATATAAGATACGGATAGCAGAGAAAAAATGGGGACAGAGGATGCGGCTCATGTGATAGTTGATTGAATTGGAAAATAAAGAAAGGTTGGTGCTTCCAAATCAAATGGTGATCAGAACCAGCTGGGTTTTATAAACAAACATTTCTTCCACTAACACAATATTCGTAGATAGTTTTATTAATTACTGTACCCTGCCTCCGCAGTAAAGCTTAACATTATGATTTAACTAGGGGGCCTGTTGTTTACTGCACACTGCGCGTCAAAATGATGTCGTTTTGACGCGCAGTACATCCTACTATACGTAGTGCACAGCAGGATCGAACTAGGGATATTGTAGCCGCAAGGAGCGCGCTACAAGGGTGTAGTGCGATCATCTAGTCGTTTATCTCGGCAACGAAGGGTTCAGTTTCAAATCAAACTATTCTCGCGAATAAATACTTAATTGAATCTGAACCGTCCGTGATCGAGATAGACGACCAAATGACCAAACTACACCTTTATAGTGCATCCCTGCACTATAGCATCCCCGATCCGAGCAGGATCCTCATTCCGATCAAATCTAATACAAATTGAACTCATTGTGCACCAAACTCCCAATTTTTCTTAAGATTGAACAGATAACCACATCAGAAACTCCAAGTTGCAACCAATCTCCACTCTGGAATACATAATGGATGTTTATGTTAGTCAATGGCAACTGAGTCTGACACAATATAAATAAGCTATACATATATCTATATGTATACATATACCAAAAATGTACATGTATAAATGATCAATATGAAGAAACAAAAGGCATATTATGCTCAGCTTTGCAGCCTGGCATAACATGCATGGCATGTGCGATCCCAACTTATAATTCACTAGAGAAAGTAAACCAATTCACCAAATACAACTAACAAGTCAGCAAGTACACAAAGACATATATATAGAGAGAGATAGGTAGGACGATCCATTGCAGCCACATGCCATTATTTTAATGTAAGGATGACGAACTTATACACTAGGTTGGCGATCACAGTTCTTATCAATTATTGTAGTCCGACATCTTATTTAAACTTAAATTTTTACAACTATTCAAACTTAATATACGAGGTTAATAACAATATTAAACTTTCAAGTTTCGAATTGATAATCTTTTACACCTAAAATTTATGCCATATAAAATAAGTCCTGAATTATGTTAGTACTCTTTACACCCGTTATAGTGAAATTGTAATTAAATCATAATTCATGCAAGCAGCTACTATTCTTAAAAAACATGTGATTTATAGCTCAGCTTATGAGATAAGGTATATCAAGATTTTGTGTCCAGTGAAAGGGGAAAATATATAGAACCCAATGTCAATCAAGTATTCCAGTAGCAAGATGAGCAGTTTCAAGAATTCGAAGTGGACCCTTATTTTCTAGTCGTATCCCCCTTTGCTCCAACCTTTGTTCATTGCCACATTGAACCATAATCTTGTGATAATGGGAGTAGCTATCGTAGGGCAAGTGGGGGAGGTATTTTATAAATCTATCTCATAAGTTTATGCTCTTTTCCTAAAGATTCAAAAAATTTATAACTCTTGCCCTCTTTAATCCGGTACGTTTTCTCTCATTTTATGTATAAATTATCTTTGTCCTTCTCTCTCTTTTTAAAAAAGAGTGAAGACAAGAAAATACACAATTATTGAAAGTAAGCAGTTTGAAGTGCAATAATCTAATAAGTGACGCAGACGCATCGTTATTATTAGCAAAGCAAACAATCATATTTGCTGGTTTGTATAGCATTACTTGGTTGGAAAGTTCCATATTTTAATTAGTCTTTTGTCATGGAATTGGAATTTCATTTAGGTGACCTTTCAGCATCATTTTGATGTCCTTATCTTGAGGAGAGGGACCCAACAGCCAGCTAAAAATATGCTATAGGCCTATTGGACTATAAAAACCAAAGGATAATAATTAATGGCAAACATAGGCCAATTTGGCCTAATTAATTTATTTTACTTTATTTTTTTGTTTGTATTCATTTTTTTCCGCATTTGTTGTTTTGACCTCAATATTTTGTGGTTTATTGTTCCGTTTTGATGAAAAAAAATCTAAAAATTATAAAATTATTTCCAAAAGTTAAAAAAATATCACTAAAGACGACAAATAAATTTAAAAAAAACTTGCTTTTGATTTATTTTTATCTTTTCTGAATTTTTCTGAAAGCTCTTGTCGAGATGAACTAATAAATCACAAAAAGTCGATGAAAAACAAAAAATTTCATAAAAAATTCACATAAAAACGAAAAGGAAATTCAATAAATATTACTGTCTAAATGGACTACATATGTTAGTCTTCCAGCTCACGTCGCCCAATTCTGGATTGTACACTGCTGCTCATATGCGTCTCTCTCTCTCTCTCTCTATATATATATATATAGACACACACACTTTCCATGATCTCCTCCTATAAAAAAATGCAGCATGCTGGTTGTCTTTGGTGGTATTTTTTTAGATCATGAGTTCTAAAAATGAAAAAAAATAAGATGAAATTTCACACTTTATCATCCTTGGTCAATTTTTTTTAAAATATTTTACTTATATGTTTTATTTTTTCGTTACATTTGGTCTAGATATACTTAAAAAAGTAAAAAGAATGACAATTGTTTTCGTAACAATTCACTTAAACGAAGAAATCAACCAACTTTGACTTGATACTTTTAACTTTTTAACTCTTCTGAGTATTTCTTATCGTTTTTTCAGTGAATTTTTTTATAATTTGTTAAGACTTTTTCTTTTTCGACGGAGGTATATGCACTAGAAATAATACCCAAAAGATTTTTAAAAAAATTGAGTATTTTTCAAAAATTTACTTAAGACAAAAGAAAATAAGAATCACGAAGCAATCAGAGATACGAAATAAGTAAAATATTTCTCAGTGTGGAAAAACCACCAAGCTATTGCTTCAGAGTAACTTTTTTAATAAAAAATAAAATATATTTTAATTATAAAGAGGGATACTTTGTGAAGCGAAACAGGTCTCGCCAGACTAATACGTTGTTTAGCCGAAGATGTTAATTTGTTGAAGCCATCTTCTTCTTTTTCAACCAATCTTGACCGAAGTTTCAACTACAACAGAAAATGTTACCTTTGTGGTGGATAATAGTTTCATAAATAATACTACTGACATTTTATTTTATACCTCATGTTTTATTTTATGTTGAGGTACCAGCTCACATTGGGTGGGGGGGGGAGTGAGGGAGGTATCAGCATGCAGTAAAGTATGAAGTACAAATTGAAGTGTCAGTAATGTTATTGTAACTTAATATGCCTTTCAACGATGGGGTTTTTTATTGATCTTTTTTTATTTTTATTTTTTGAGTTTTCATCTGTCATAAAAAGGTTAATTTCAAATCTTATTTTAGGCTTCTAAAAGCATGTCGAAGAGGCTAAGTAAATGGTTCATTTAGCCATTTTAGATAGCCAATAACAAAAAAAATGCATTCCAAATAGTCTCAATTAATACTAGGTAAAATAGTTTTATGAACAGTAACTATAGTTAAATTTGGCTAGTTACTATTCACCCATCAAATATATTTTTATGGTTTTTAATCTCACATCTTCATCTCTCTCCCTCTTCAAAGACAAAAGGAAGAATAAATTAGAATAAAATAATATTTAAAAATAATGATAACTATATTAAATAGAATTGTTGAAATGATAATTGACATGTGGCTAGTTAAAATAAAAATAAATAAATCATTGACTGACATTTTAGCTAGAAACTCTTAAGGCATGCTTGAAAGCCTGTTTTGGGCTTTCTATACTTTTTTTCCTAAAAAAGTCGACGTAGTATGCACTGTTCGGCCTCTCCAAAATTGTCGAAAGATGGCCCAAGGAGCAAAGCCCATTATGTGTAGCTCCCAAGTCCCACCCGATTTAACCATAAAGCCCAAACGGTCTATTTGGATGAGGTTTACATATTCGGCATTTGTATTAACTAAGAAAGGTCTTAGTTAAGATATTTGCCTTACATATTCGGCATTTGTATTAAAAAAACAAAAAACAAAGGATGTCTTAATTAATACTTCGAATTAACTAAGACCCTTAAATACACCCCAGTGGTGGTGTTAATTAAGCGTGAAATCGGTTTTGAGTCGGTTGGTTCGGTCCAATATTTTCACGGACTAATTCGGTTCGGTCTATATTTTTCCAAACCGACACTGATTGATTTATTTTCGGTTCGGTTCGGGGTGTGGTGGGGTCAAATTTTTTCAAAAATTTTGGTCTGACCCAAATGGGTCATGTTAGGCCATGTTAGAAATTGATTTTGGGCCTGTTTGAAATTCACCACTAATATAGAAAATGTATTAGTAAATGGACTTCTATTTGAATTGTTTTCTTCAAACATCACATGGCTCCACTTTAAGAAATTTTTTTACCTATTTTTCCACCCAAATATGAAAAACCACATAATCACAAATCACAAAAGCTAAATGCATTATTAACTTTCGCTTCAATCCACTATCGGTTAGGACTAAATTTCAAAAAATCAAGACCGAACCGAATATATTTCGAAAAATCTTTCGAGGACCGAAGTCGACCGAACTCCATTGTGGACCGACCGAAAACAGAACCGAATGGTCGATTTTTTCGATTTTTCTTTCACCCCTATGGTTAACTAAGAACTATTGTCAAATGGACCAAAATACCCTTAAAAGCAGTGTGTGTGTAGGTGGGTTGTTTTTTTTTTTTTTTTTGGGGGGGGGGGGAGGAGAGAGAGAGAGAGAGAAGACATCTAGTTCATTTCAGAGCCATTTTCTTGTTCTTGAGATGCGAAAAAGAGATAAGCGGTGAGTGAAAGTCTTCTTTAGATCTCTCATTCTGTCGTTCTCCCTATTTGCCTCTCTAGTTCTCTGATCACCCTAGAGCATTATCATTTGCAACAATAAGTATAATCTAATACAAGGGTAAAACAGATGGATAATAACGTCTTTTAACACAATATTTGCTTAACAACTCACTCTTATCCACCCACATAAACTACCAACCAAATCAAGTATAAGATAATCCCTCCCCATTATTAAAAAACTCAACAAAACATCTTCTTCTCTAATCTTCCCTTCTTCCATACATATCCACTCTCTTACCTATGATACCTGCAATCATGTCTTCATTTTAGCCCTAAAAGACATCCTAAGAGCATATACCACAATTCTATCATTTTTAATTAGTCAAAAGTAATTTAGTTAGTTATTTTAAAAAATACAAAATAAACTCGAATAATCCTATCTTTTTTTTTTTATCTATTTTGTATTTACATATGTGTTATTTTACTTTCTTGCTATTCCTTTACCTTTTGTTTATTTCTTGGAGAAATAATGATTTTTCAGGGAAGAAAAATCATAAAAAGAAGTAATTGTTACTGAGTAGGGTAAACGTATATATGACTCGGCACCGTACAACAATTATTTTACCTCCTCCTTATTCAGACAGTTGGAGAATTTATTTTATATATTTAACAATGTAAATTAACTAAAATTAATGCGATTTTACTTATAAACAACTGTAACTTTTTAAGCAAAGGGTAAAATGCACTGACCCTCCCCTGATGTTTAAGGACCTCTCTTGAGGTTTTGGAAAATACAATTACCTCTCATTTTTTGAAAATTATTAGATCGTTATCCCCTGCCATTAGTTTTCATTAACTTTCTTTAGTTTTGTCCTTAAATTTGATCATTTTGACTTTTCTTCACACTTACTCCCTTAATATTTTTTTCAATAACTTTTTTGAGAAAAATTCATTCTATTTGTTTCTGTAGTTTGTTGATTTGGCTCGACGAAATAAATATAAAAAGTATAACATCATGTCAAAAAATAAAAAAAGATAAAAAAGAAGTCAAAAATATTATATTTTGACTTATTTTTTATTTTTTCTGAATCTTTTTTAATTTTCAAACATAATTTTATATTTTTCAGATTTTTTAGTCGAAACGAACCAATACACCACAAAAATTTAAATATTCCCTCACCTGTTTTTATCCTTATTGGTGCTACTGTTCATTATTGCCTTAAAGTTACGCGTGAAAATATTTAAATTTTTGTCTATTAGTGCTACTGTTTATTTTTGTACTTTTTATATATTTTTTTCGTCGAGCCGAACTACCAAACCACAAAACAATAGCATGAATTTTTCCCAAAAAAAGTTATTGAAAAAAACGTTAAGAGACTGAGTGTGGAAGAAATGGTAAAATGGTCAAATTTAAAAATAAAACTAACTTAATGAAAACTAATGGCATGGGGTAATGATCTAATAGTTTCAAAAACAAAAGAGGTAATTGTAGTTTCCAAAACATTATGCGAGGTCCTTGCAATTGTCTGAAACCTCAGGGAGGTCAGTGCATTTTACCCTTTAGCAAAAGCTGAAGTCTAATACTTTTAGACATTTCAAACGAAGACCAACGTTGTTGAAAAGAAATGATGAGTTCAGTGTAAAGGTTATTTGCAGGGATTTTCTCGTAGACTAAAGTCAATAAATTTTTGACATTCCACAATTCTATTTTTGGAAGTAATTTAAGTCTAATCTTGTTCTTTAAAAAAAAATAGTGGAAAGAGACAAAAGAAAAATAAAGGATGAATTAAGATGACACAAAAACATGAAGAAAAAATGAGAGCATGTAATGGTACTAACACATCACGTGGTACATCACGTCTCCATGGCATTCATTAATTTGAACACATATCAAAATTTATGAAACCCGTTTTTACACTTTATACTTAAAATAACACGTTACGTAGACATTATGTATCATTTAATGTATAATTTTATGTGTTAGTAGACTTATTAAAAAAATATACAGAAGAGTGAGGAAAAGACAGATTAAGTGAAAAGGTAGTAGATTAGTGAGAACAAATAATTACTTTTGGTAGAAAGTATTAATTAAAAGGCAGCATAATAATTTCAAGAAATTTGATGGGGACAAGTTGCCTCCCACTCTGGATATCACTATCTTGATCATAATGATGATATTTGTCTAGGCTATGTGTTACATGGCTTTACCATACTATGTTATTTGGACAGAAAGAGGTTGTTCGGAGTTTCCGGAATATGTTCAAATTGAGAGAGACCTGCTGGAGAATTCGGACACCGCTTGCTCCGAAGTGGTCCTGTCATAGCTTGTTTTCCTATGTTTCGTTTACATAGTTTTCTTCTTCTTCTTCTTCTTCTTCTTCTTCTTCTTCTTCTTCTTCTTCTTCTATTTATAATTCAAAGTGTACTCCTTGCATGTTTTCATTGAATCATTTCCAACTCAATCAGTTAGAAAATTATTATCCATACTCAATCCAATTCATTTATAAAGAGTGAAACACAATCTGCCTTATATCTATATACCTAAACTAGTGGTATGACGGTGGTAATTTTAATGCGATGCGAGTGAATTTTTGTGGTATTAGTAATTTTAGTGTGATATTTTAGTAAATTTTGGTTGATGCTAGTAAATTTTTGTGTAACATAATAGATGTCGTGTAGTAATTTATAGTAAATATGGTTTGGCGATAATCATTTGTGGTACTAATGGAATTGCTTATTTGGAGATATAGATTGACCCATTGTAACATATTTAATCAGCCCATTTACTACTTGCTAAAGTCAAATTGGTCCATTGTGACGTCCCAAAATTCGATATATTAATTTTTTTTTCTGTAAAACCAGAAAATAAACATAGAAATTTCTTTTAACAATTAAGAGTTTAGTATATAAACGGTAAATATTACAATTCGTTACATCTCAAAAGCTTTTCAAGAACATAGAGTCGTCTAACATCTACTGGTATAGTCAAAACTCTCCTATTTCTTCTGTCTCGACAGCTTCAGCGGCGACGTTATAGGATATGCATCTTTGTCTTCATCTCGCGTTGAATTCCCAAGGACATCTCACACAGCTCGTTTGAATAAAGAAAATTATCTAATCTCCTTATATGAATGACATGACAGGATAACAAGTACATAATTTTCATAACTGCAAAAATAAACAAGTAAGAGATATTTCATAGTGTAACAGATCCTAAATTCCAAAATTAGTCCTTAATTATCGATCGAACCTACAATGCTCTCGTACACTATGATACCATAGGCTTATATCCTATGCATTATGTTTTCATACACCAGGTTTTCATGCACTATGTTCCCGTACATTATGCTCCTATTCACTATGATCCCGTTCTCCATTTCTCTCCAACCTAAATCTAGTCCTTTATAACCTAAGTTCTAATTATATCGTTTTGGTTGGGGCATAGTATAGCTCAAGATATATCATGGCTCATGATATAGCACGGTTCATGACATAGCATGGCTTAAGGCAATGGCACGACTTAAGACATAGCACAACTTAAGATAATGGCACGACATTGGACATAGAATGACTTGTAAAGACCCGTATTTTTAAACCAATTAATGAAAGAAATTCTCATTTTAAATTCTTATTTTTTTCATTCATATTTCAATTTTATACATTTCATACATGCATTGCACATACATACATATATTGTACAATACATATTCGGTGTGTTTGGGAACCTATTTCTTAGCTTTTTATTTTTGATTTTTTGGCCTTTTGGATTATAGCCAGAGTGAGTTTTAAATTCGGGAGGAGTATTTGGAAAAAATACGCAGAATGCATTTTATAAAAATAGTAGAATGAAAAATATGAATGAAAATGCAAAAAATGAGTTCTAGACCTCCTTTTGAATTTTTGCTTCTAAAGTCCAAAATGAAGAATGACTTCTGTAAAAACTCATTCTTGGAATGTGACTTTTAAATAGCCAAAATTTAAAAATGAAAATGAAAAAATGCAAAAAAGAGACTCCCAAACATACCTATGCATGTGGCATACTATGTCAACTTACCCTATACTTCACCACACCATATCCAATCATACCATAGCATCCCCCCCTCCCCATAGTTTCACCTACACAGGATGATTTTTACCTTCTTCTTTGTCACCCCCACCATTTGCATTCTTCTTTCCACGCTAAATCTATTCTCAAATATTTCCTACTCCTTCTCCTCCCCAATAGTTGCCTTCCCTTCTTTCTTACTCCATTTCTTTCTCCTCTAACTCTTTCTCCTCCCTCTGCCTCTCTCATTAGTCTTCCATCACCCGTTTTTCTATAGCAAAAACCACTTCTCCCATTTTTTTTCCTTCCAAACCACATCAGACCAAACTCCACCTCCCCAATGGATGCTCTTGCCATTCATTTCCTCTCACTCTTGCCTCATTCTCTTCAATTCCATCACGTCCTTTGCTACAACATACAAATCCATCCTGTCATTTTTCATCCAAGACCACACTTCATCTTCGCCTTTAAATAGGACCCCTTCGCTCTCCTTCATTCTAATGAATCCAAGAGATAAGCATAGAGAGAGCGAGAGAGAGACTACCATTGTGAGCTAGAAGAAATTTTAGTGGGTTGCCATGCTAGATAAAGAAATTCAAAAGTTGTTCAATTCACTTCAATCCAACCAATCAAGCTTCAATCTTCAACCTCACGGTAAATAATCCATCCTTGAATCTTTAATTTGTGTTTGTGAACAATCCTAGAGCTTCACGGAGCTCCAATGGAGATTGAACATTACCCCAACCGGTTGAAACTCTTATTGTCCAAACACCACTTTTCATGCCCAACCGGTAGAACTATACTTCCAACCAATTGAAACACCTATTGTCTGGAATCCCATTTTCCTAGTTTCAATTGATAGAGCTTATATTCAACCGGTTCAAGGAAAATTTGTTTCACTTTGTTTTATTGCTGCAATGCTTGAACTTAGAATTTGTGATTTATCAACCATATATCATGTGTGGATAACAGATAATGACCATGATTGGATATCTCTATGAACATTATTTGATGTATGTTATTAAGATATGGCACTCGATATTGTTCAACCATCAAGCCTCGATCCGACATCTACCTTGACGTACAACATTTCACATCGCATCCATGTTTATGTGTGTACTTGGAATATAAATTATCGTTTCAAATATTAATAGACTCATTGATGATGAAACACTTGGGATTAGTAGACTATATTTTGGCATGAACTCAAAATGCTTTATACATCTTTGAACAAGAATATGGGATTGTTGAGAACATGGATTTTGTGAAATGATCTTTCTCCATTAAGGCATGTATTTAGAATTTTATTAGTCGTGATATGATCTGAGCCGAATTATGACTGGTACCATGAGGTGTCATTAGCTGACTGCGTCTTAAGCCAAGCTTTGTCTTGAGCCATGTCATGTTGTGTCTTTTAAATAAAATCTAGTTGTAGAACAAAAGAGTAGGATGTTTTGATGTCGGAAACAACGTAAGGAAAATATAATGGTCGGGAACACAATGATTGGGAACATATGGCGGACGTGAGCCAACGTTTGAGAGTGAAAGTGATTGGGAGCATGGTCAACAAAGGGGTCGGGATCATATTGGGTGGGAGCATCATGAGTACAAAAATTATCAAGTCCTTGATTTGAAGTGGAAATTATCACCTGATAAGGCACAAACAGTGGAAAAAAATAAAATAAAAATCTTGGAAATCAAGACAATTCGAAGCTCAAAATCAAAGTTCATCCATAGCTTTTGGATCAAATCAATGGGCTCTCTTATGTCTCAGGTTCGAGAACTTTATAGAAATTCTTTGATTTATCTTCAGAGAGCAAGACAAAGATGGAGTCATTCTGCTAATTTCTCTTTGAGAGACTGAGATAATTTCACCCTTCTTTTAGTAGTGCAATGCATGTGATGATTTTCCCAAAGAGATGAATTCCCACGTGAATGAGTTTTTAATGGTAACCATAGTTATGTTTGGTAGGTTCTACAGGCTAAATATCAGTGGATGTAATATTTATCTCTAATTTTAGGAGGGTCAACAAAATAGAACTTAATAGCAAATATTTAGGTATTTTTTTTATCTCCGTCATATTTTTAATACAAATCATTGAAGTGTTCAATGTTTAATCACCCTAATCGAAATTTATCTTTTTTATTTGATGTAAAGAAATTTAAAATTATGTTTAAAATTATTTTGTTTCTATCTGAAATTGCACGAAGTTTTATAGACAAAGGGAATATTTTGGCCAATCGGTCTGAATGATTGAAAATGAGACGACGACTGAGATGCTGCCACGCCAGCATCAGAACAACCTCCCAGATGCAAATGGCCTCCCTCTCCTCAGAGTCGGTAATGATCACAAAGGGGACACTCTCTCTCCTCTCTCTCTGTTAAAAAGTGCTGGAATTTGGCCGGACCAGTAATCTTACCTTAGATCCAGCCCCCTCTCTCGGTCTTAATATCAATTTCGATTTCTCTCCTCTCCTCCGTTCGCGGCGGCAGCGGTGGTGGCGGTTGATGGCAAGTAGTAGGACCAACAACAAGTACGCCTCCCTCAATTTCAACGACGTCTACGATAAGAAGCAACAACGCCCCTCGTCCTCCTCCTCTTCTTCCGCCTCCCTATCTTCTCTCACTAGTTCCACCACCAAAACAATCCTCTCCAATTCTCGAATCCATGGCAACATGCTTGTCCTGACCCGTCCCTCTCCGAAACCCATTCCGCAACCCTCCCCTCCTCCTCCTGCACAAAAACAACAGGTATCATCCCAAAGCCCGGATCCGATATCTCTCCGTCCACTGGGTCGAACCGGATCGGGACCTACTTTGGCTCTCTCTCCTTTGACTCTGCCAAAGCCCGACAAGGACTACTCGCCGTCTCCGTCGCCCAAATCGGGCCGGTTCGTTCCGCCTCATCTGCGCCCCGGTTTTGTGGGACGGGAGGAGAAGCCAGGGCCGGAGCTCCAGAAGCAACAGGGAATCCGATCTAGGGAGTTGGGAGGGAATTTAGGGTCGCCGAATACGTACGGGGAGAACGGGCGACCCAAGTCCGGGGGTGGGTATGAGAGGGTGATGCGCGGAGCTGGTGACTCGGATCTGGTGGAGATGAATCGGCCTGGTTCACGCGGGACTCGGCCGAATTCGAGTGGATGATGGTATGACTCGTGCGAACTTCTAATTTTACCTTCTTAAATTATGAAATTAGTATGTGGTAAAAAGGGTTATGGACTTCATACATTTTGCCTGTCTTGGTGCTCAACTCATGCATCAGTGTTTGCGTTGATTTTGTATCTAGATATTCCAATTATTTTGTTTATGACTCAGTAGTAATGGCGTTGACCTCGACGAATCTCTGGGAACCAATCTCATCGTACACTAGCAGAGTCAAGTAAAACCAGAGATTTTGACAAAGCCTATCCATTAGAATCGATTGCATGCACGAGGTTTCGAGTCTAAGATGATATGAGGAAGCAAATAGGAGTAGAGGGATGAAGAGCAGTGGAGCATGTGCCACTCCCACCCCCAGTTCAACCAAAAAATAGTAGTTTCTGCTAACCTAATTCGATTACGTATTAATTAGTATCCGAACAACTTGATTCTTTGTAAAAGTGATAGGCAATTTAAAAAATTTACTGCTTGGTTATTTGAAGACTAAAAGAGACTTTGACCAATACTTGATTGTTTTTAAACAAAAAATTCAGGACAAAGCCCAAATTCTATGACTTTGCACTTAGTTTTTCTCTTAACCATTTTACGCGTAACATACAACTAAATAAATGCAGTCCCAATGAATAGCGTAACCCCCAATTGGAATTTTGGCCACATGGAAAATCAACAAGTCTTGAGTTGATATGCCAGTTATTTAACCGTCGTAACATTTTCTTTGTGCTATTGGTCAATAGTGTGGCCTCAAACCACTGGCTCACATTTTTGGCCTTGTTTGGCTCACTTGAATGAAGTGGTTGTTTCTGTGAATGCTCATCCCGATATTTGGTTCATTTAAAAAAAAAAAAATTGGCGTGATATACATTATAAATGGAATCATCATTCACCAATTTTGGTGAATAGCAATTCTATTCCTCTGAAAATTACTCCCAAGGAACTTAGCACTACCTTAATGTTTAATTTTTTACTCGATTTTTGTATCTTTCATTTGCTTTGAACCAATAACTGATTGCTTGTTAAGTTCGTTTATGCCTTTGACAGGCAGTGTGTATCAGTATATGTTGAAAAGAATGTTACTACGAACTCAACATGTTGTGCAACAATTTATATGACGTGTGTGTGGGGCATCATCTCTTGGTAATTGGGTGAATAGTTATTTTCTGTCTTAACCCAAATAATAAATGCCAATAAGAGCTGTAAAATTTGTTGAATAACATGTTGTGATTATGAAAGAATGAAGGTTATGCCGCCCCTATTAAGAAAATTATAGTAAGGGAATGGGGAAATTGTGGCCACCTTTGTCAAATATTTATAAGAAGGGAAGGGGTAAGTGGTGGCATCACCATCATTCCTACGTCCTAAGTAAGAGTGGAAGGGGAAAGTGGTATTTGAGGATGTGATTAATTCTAGAATAATTAGCTTCTTTGGGAGTTTGATGATTATCGCGAAATTCTTGGTGTACAAAAGTAGTGGGAGCACGATAGTTTAGAAATAGAAAGACGATCTCACAGGCCAGAGATAATTTTCCATACTAGTTAAATTTCCTGTGAATGTATATATTATTTTTACTCAAGATTGGTTTTCCTCAGTTTATTTGCAAAGTAAGTGCAATCCAAAATGCTTAAGTATACTTACAGGGATTTGCCTGGTTCTTTTATCCTTTATCCTTGCCACTCAAAACTAATGCTTTTGGCAACCAAAAACTTCAACTTTTCAAGTGGAACGGCATATTCTTCCACCAAATTACAAGATTATATGTATGTTGTTCTCCTTTGGAGTTTAGGTAAACAAGATGGAGAAAAAATAAAGTTGCGGTAGCAAAGCAAATTTAGAGGGCAAGTGAAGGAAAAAGATGTTAGAGACCCTATTCCTTTTGAGGAAATTTAATGCCAAAAGGTGGGAGGATGTTGCAATCGCACATGTCGGCTCCTCTCCAGTTCTTTGGTAATTGGAGTATCCAACTACTGAGAGTTTAAATTGTTACCCCATCCTAATTAGCTAAACATACGAAAACCCCCTTATCTATCACTATGAATGTATTACTAACACCCCTTTGAATTCAAAAGTGAACAAACTTACCTCCTAATCTACAGTGAAGTGGGAAATGTTTGTCTCTGCTAACGAAATGGAGTAGTGGGGTCATCCATGTCACATGCAAAACCCATTTTCAGTTCTTCTTCTTCGTCTTCTTTTTTCTCTCTATCTCTTTCTCTCTCTCTCTTTCTCTCTATACCTCCATCTCTCTACACTTCTATCTTGCAACTCTCATGAAACGTGTAATCCTCTCATGTAATTATTATTAAGGACTAAAAACCTGTGAAGCATGGATATTGATACAGAATATAAATACGATACAATACGGATAGTGGGATACGGGAAAATATAGAAAAATAGGATATTGGTATGGCTAGGAGACGGTAAACAAAAACATAATCTTATAAGAACTGTAATAAACCATTGTATTTTTCTTATGTTGTTTTAATTTTACTTGGTTACGTGCTTAATTGTTGAAATTGTAAGCTATGAAGCATGGATACTGGTATGAGATACATATACGATACGATAGATAAGATGGCGTCGAGGGCATCTTTGATTATTTCCCTCCCCCCAAGGCCTCCTTAGTGTTCTTGGACTTGGTTGAGAAAATTTAGAAAAATTGAGTCCGAGTACAACTAGGATACGTTAAATTAAAATATAAATTTCCAAGAATGGTGGTAAACTATTGTTTTTCTATTAATTTTTTTAAGTTTACTTGGTTTCTTGTTTAATGTTGAAATACGATTAGGATATTCAATGCACTACAACAATAATGATATTGTTTCATTTTACTACATTTTTCTCTCTAAGAGTAAGTAGAATGTTAAAAATTATGCTTCGCTTTATTCCAAATAATTGTTCTTTAGTACTATGCAAGAAATGCCACAATCTTACTTTCATAAGGAATTTTGGATACGTGATCTGGAGTATTCAAAAAATATCAGATATGTCAAAAAGAATTATTTATTTATTTATTTTGTAGATACTTTAGTAATATGTATCAACGAGTACCAGGCAGTATTACGAATCTTGTACCGTACTAGCTGGTACATTTCGTACCGAACACAAACAAGGGCACTCACCATTGTGTATCATACTATTCCAAATATCGAACAACCGGGTGTATTGAATGTTCAGGGCCGTATTGATCATTTTCTAAATCTGAGCTCGTACAAATTGTTTTTAATTTTTTAATTTTTCAAAATGAGCTACATAATGTCATTTTTAATTAAAAAAAAGTTATTCTCAGTGCCAATAATTGTGTCTCAAGCCTTTTTAAAGTTAATATAATTTAATAATTGCTCTACAACTTAGTAAGTACTTTGTCTTTTGAATGTAATTAAATCTATTAATTTGTTATTTGTCTATGCTGTATTTTTGTTATGTCTAATATAATTTTATGGTGAATGACGTTATTTAAAAAGTATATATTATGTTGTAGTAATAAATCTGAAACGGTACATCGAAACACACCAGTAATGGTACATATCATACTAATCACATAAATAGTATGTTTGTCGGTACGAGATTGATAACTTTGGCTTTAGGTGAGTACTTGTATCTGATACAGTTACAATACGTGTACGACTCCCATCTAGAAGTATTTGTGCTTCGAGGATTCAAAGTTATAAAAGGCACGTAGTGCACAATAAGGACATTTAATACGCTCAAAAAATGATGATATTGTTTCATTTTATTACATCTTTCCCTCTAAAGAGCAAGTAAAATTTGAAATATTTTATACTTGCACAAAAGTTTTGGATACAGGATCTAGAGTATCCAAAACTCAGCCAAGACGATACGACTCCCATCTAGAAGTATTTGTACTTCACAGTGAAAACCCTATTTAGAGGAAACTTATTTAGATGCTGGAAATTTATTGAAGAAGAAACAAATCTAGATTACCTTGAAGTTGATGCATACTAAGAATCTTCTTCTAGGGTTCCCATTTATGGTTGAAGTTAACTTATTTTGCATCTTTTGGCTTCTCTAAGAAAGCCAAAGATAGTTCAAACAAGAACAAACAATAAGTGTGTTATATAGCTTCCACCTTGACATTCCAAATATGAAAAGCCAAAAAGATATCCCAAACAAATTCAGCTATTTTAGCTTTATTTTTCAGCAAAAAGTCAAAAATCGAAATAGAGTTGGATTTTAAACATGCGAGGTTAAAATCGCTGGCTTTTTCCCTTTTACTAAAAACAGCCAAGCTAAAAACACCAAGCTGTTTGTGAGATCCTTTTTGCTTTTTGGCATTTCATGTTTAGGATCTAAAGAATTGGAGGTAAGAAGTTTAGCTTTTTTCCCTTCTTTGGACTATCTTTTGGCTTTTTTAATAATGCCAGTTGATGTATACTAAGTTGGTTTTTTTAGCCAAAAGCTGAGCTATTTAGAGAGCCCACCCAAAGCCTAAGCAATAGGATATCTCCCGTTAAGCATCAAATTACTGCCTCGTTGATGATACCTTATCTCCATATTAGATAGCCTGAAGTGGCTAGTGCAATGCTAGTTTTGTCTCTTTAGGAAAGCCATGACTTTTCGAACTTATTTGAATGTTCTAAACTGAGCAGGTCAGTCATACTACAAATTTTCATAATTGATTTCAGTTAGAAGTAACAAGCATTATACAAATTCATATTTTAATATGAACTCACCTCCTCAGAAGTTTTGCTTTCGGCCCCTGAAAGTCTTAAGCTGGCCCAGCACAAATTACATATTGCAAAAATATTATCTCGTAATTTTATGCAGTCTTTGTTAACCTGGAAAACATAAATTCAAAAGATGTTTTGAATTACAATAGTGGCACTGTCATACAATGACTTTTCATCCAGTTGCGGTACACTTAAACTGTTATTCAGTACTTTGGTGTTCCTGTTGTCGTCGTCGAGAGCAGGTGGTTCTCTGTTTCTTGGGCTTGGACTGCTGGGTCCTTCGCTATTGTCTTCTTCTCCCCCCCCCACAGAAATTTTCGCCATTCCGGATTCTATCCCGCTTTCCAAATTTACGTCATGGTATTTGTTATGGATACAGCTTTATAAATGATGCTCTTCTGTTGAATCACAACAGTTCTGTCCAAGCTTATGCCCCCAATTGTATGGAAAGTGGGTATGGAAAGGCTCAGGGGTGTCTGGGTGCCTAGGGCCTCTTCTTAGATTAGTCGCTCAAGGGCAGGCTGGGGTCTTGGAGAGCATGTTGCTGGGGAAGTTGGCTTTAAGATATTTGGTGTGCTATCAGTGTTGGTAGTGGTTTTTTTGGTATCTGGGTTATCCTTCTTCGCATTAATCAGTTTGGTGTTATAGCTTTCATGGGGACAGTTCAACGAGAATTCTACATGTTTCCTAGAGCCTCATTATGAACCGTATCTTAATTCTTTTAGGTGGTTCAGTCTTTTGATTCCACATTCTGTGGAGCTATGATGATATAGGGAAATATTTAAGGAGGAGAACAGAGCAATAAGAAAACCCACGAACATAAAACAAATGCTTTAAGGTAATTGTTTGTTAATCACTCTTTATGAAGGGAAAAGATTGAATTTACCCAAAAATATCAAATTTGAGTTTAAGATCAAATTTGGAAACAAGAACAAAAAGGAACTTTCTGGAATAATCTAGCTCAATTCGGATCTTTTTTGTCCATATAATTAAGTAACCAATTCTTTTCAAAAAAGAAAAATTCCTAATTTTGATTGCGTATGTGGGGGAATTTGGTCGGCGACCACCTTAGATCCCTGCAAAGATGTGATTTTCTTTTCTAATTAGTAGAATTAGAATGAGTTGTTAATTATATTATTAGATTAACTAGATTCAACTGATCTTAGATCATATTTATATATAAATGTATTATAAAAAAAAGATAAATAAATATAATATTGTATCTCAAATTGGAATTTATAAAGAATTTTATATGTTTAATATACTGTTGGGCCACTTTGGATTGCCCATGTGCCTTTGGAATGGATTCACCAATGTCGTAGAAATCACTAAAGTTACCTTTTCCTAATTAAACTATGAAATTTCTGATGGATCGTGTGGCAAGCAGCTCTTATCTGACACTGCACAGTTTAGAATTGTACCAGAGTCAATTGGGTTTTGGCCATGAATTTTGTTAGGAATTTAATATAACCCCACAAATTGGAATCTGTACGGTAGAGGAAGCTTCCTGTTAGTGTTCCCTTCCGGATTTTAGTCTCTTGAGTGGTGAATGTGAAAATTCTGTTTTGAGGTACATGTTCCCTACTTACTGTTGGCTTTCCATCCATTTCGAACCATGAAGCATGGAAACTCATGTACGTTTATGTGTCGTGCACGTGGGGACACGGGACACGGTGGGACACGTAGATATTAATATTTTTCTTTGTTTGTGGGGTTGGGGGGGGGGGGGGGGGGGTGAGGACAAGGCGGGGTAGCCTTTGTAAATTTTTATTATTTTTCCGGGGTTAGATATCATAATTTAGATAGCGTTGGCCGTTGGGGCCAAAAGTGTATATGAAATATTTATTTATGCTTACATAGGCATATACAATCGGTTCAATAACGCATTCAACAGAAGTCTGAACAAAAACATCTTAGAAGTTATGAGTAGGTATGCCTAATTGAAAAGAAGTTATAAGTAGGTATGCCTAATTGAAAATATTATTTTTAAAAAAAATGCCATGTACCCCGTGTTCGTGTCCCCATTTTTTGAGAATAACCGTGTCTCGTGTCCGTGCCATGTGTGTATCCGTGCTACATAGATGTGGAAAGACCCATCTTCTCCAGTAAGTGTGCTAAAGACATCAGAAGATTTCTGTTAGTGTCCCTTACAGTTTTATTGTCTCTTGTGGCCTGTGGCGATGAATGCAAAATTTGTTTTCTATAGTACATGTTCCCTGCTTATGTCCTATGCTTTCCTTTCACTCATCTGGAATGACCCATTGATCTAGAATGATCCTTTACTTGTACTTCCATTTATTCATCTGGGAGCTTTTCGTTCATTCATCTGGGATGACCTATTGATCTAGAATGAACCGTTTACTCCTGCTTTTCTTTCAACTGGATATCAGCTACAGTTTGCAAATGGAGGGATATTTTAAAATTTTTGTTCTGGATGGTCTTCAATTGCCCTCTTATTGAGCACCAAGATCAAAGAATTAAACACTTTTAAGGATACCATATAGACATTTGACCAGTTCAGCTGTATCTATGCTTGGCTTGGCAAATGTGTCAAGCTGAGCCATGCAAGAGTTGTGAGCTTATTTAGCTAGATTTGAACTGTATTAGCAGTAAAGTTGGTTTAGACAGTTCTGTAGCATGCTGGTACTCTTAACTAGGGGTTCACTTTGACATTGTTGGATCTGTTAGTTTATTAAAAAGATGTATTGTGGTACTTTGAGGTCACCAACTGAATGCTGAACTCATGGAATAAAAGTTCATGGAGCCTTTTGACCATTAAGTGGCAAAACAGTAATTTGGGTGCTTTTCTGTTAATTTTCAGGGTTGGGTACACCTATGTGTGATGGGAAACGGTCTAAGGACCGAAACTCGCTGCTTCAGTTTTCAGCAAAATTTCACGGTTTAGGCTTTAAATGTGGACAACTTCTGCTTTACAAACTGTATTTTTTCTTCTTACTCTGAAAAATGTGGTTTTGACTTACGCCCCATAGGTTTGGTCAATGTGCAGATGCACCTCCTGACCTTCTCTTATCATCACATAAATCCCTATGGTTTGTGGACTAAAATACACCGTCACATCCCATTAACATTACTATAGATTGATCTAATTACCCTCATCTTTCTCATCCCTTCTGAACTTAACCATGTGTACATAGGAATTGTACACATGAATCGCTGAATAGGAATCGTAGTCCTTTGCACCATGAATCAACATTGGTATATCAAATAGCATTAGATCGCCCATTATTAGGTGAGGATTGAACTTGCTAGTCACTCCGCATAAACAGTCATGGCACAAAAAACTCCTAACCAAAAATTTTATGGACATAAGTATGTGTGTGTGTGTGTGCGTGCGTGCATGTATATGTATATCTGTGTGTGTGTGTGTGTGTATATAGCTAAAACTCTCAATTGATTAAGAGCTATTCCCTCAGTCCCCTCACACTAACACCAAACTTTTTGTCCATCCACAGAGATGAAAGAGGTTGGTGTTTTGATTTGGGTGGTATGGAGGAAAAAGAAACAAGGGAGGAGGGTAGACAGCAGTGGAAGACACCCCATAAGCAAGTTCTGTATGAGACCCTTAAAATAGAGGCAGTGGATGAAGGATTAGTAGAAAAGAATTTGGGTAGCATATGAGAAATTGGGTGAAGAAGACGTTAGAATCCTTGTAACTTGTAGAACAAGAAGGGTATTTTTGTTCTGGAAAAATGAACCACTCTCCTTTAGTGTGAATGAGTAACACCTAGTGTTAGATTAAACATTGTAACAGTTAGGTTTAGTTCACAAACCACGGTTTATGTGGTGATAAATGGAGGCTGAGGGTGTATCTGCACATCAAGGAAACCAATTATTAGATTAAACATGCAAGTGAAGTTTTCGCTTTCTTTTCAGAATGCTTCTTTCACGTTTTGGTAATATTTGAATTTCCTCAATATTAGCTTGATTAGTAATTATTTACTACTTTATTCAGGATTACTTTTACTATATGTAAAGTTGTTCTATTTTCATGTAAGGGTTTTGGTTATTAAATTCAATTCCTAGGAAGATGATCTCTGAAGACTTGTTTTTGTAACTTTTCCTTGCTGCTCCTCTTCATACTATTTGCAGCACTAGTTGGTATGGAGCCTGCTCACTTCTCTGCGTAAGAAACAAATAAAAGCATTCATCGTAATAAACTCAGGCATTTAGCTGGCTTTATAGATTTTGTAATTGAAAGGAAATAGTATCTTGGATGTCCCTTTGATGGAGACAACTTCAGTTGCTACAACTGGATTTGTTGAATTGATATACTTGTCGGCTGGAACTTGGGCCCACTGCTAAAACTTCAAGCTTTGTGGGGAGTTGATAAGAGCTCAGGTTAGGAGAGGTCTTGGGTTCAAATCTCTCTGTTTGCATTTGTTTCCGGTTTGCATTCTGATTTACCCCTTCTTAATTTGTTTCCTCTATCTATGAATGGTTTATATTTCCATGTGCATGAGGGGTTTGCAGTTAAGGTAAGGTGTGTTGGCTTGTTTCTTAGGTGCTGCTTAGGCATGGACTCCTTCCAAGGATGGACAATTAGTCCTTAAAATCAACCCTTCAAATGCTCTCCCTGCCCCCGGCAAATTTGTTGGTCCATTTCCAAACTTAAGCTGTTGGGTGAATTGGTAACTTAAACATGGATGACCATCTTTAGTTTGTTCTATGTAATTATTTGGCGAGGCCTGACAGAACTCTTGCGAGTTGACGAATTGAGTTTCAGCAAGGCTAAATACATGTAGAGTGAGCTTGAATTGAACTCAAATCCAATAACCTATCTTCAACTGCTGAAGCTTCCATTTGACTTGTTTGTTTTGACCCTCCATTAACGGCTTCTTAAGATTTTTGACTATCCAAACAACCTATTACGTGACAATCATTGAATATTTTGCCGTAGCCATTGTTTACTTTCGAGCAATGATTTGGGACTCACACGAATGTGTTCTAAAGATGTCACACATGGGCAAATGAAGGTGTTTCTATGATGCCTTGAATTGGTGTATAATGTTATCAGGTTCCACACTAACACGACCCCAGAAGAAGAATATTAATGGGATAAAAAGAGAAGCTTGTGATTGGAGTGAAGGACAGGGGCTAATTAAAGTCATAAACCAGCTACTAAGTCTCCGTTGGGAATGAATGCTTTTTCTTTCCTTCTCAATCCCCGGGCATCTGTCCAATGCATGATTTTGGCGGTACACTTTACACCAATGCAATATCGAAAGCAAGAAAAACGAGTAGTTCTTGTAAATTAGATAGAACTAGTTTCGATAAATGAGCTTACGAGAACATTAAGAACCCAGTTTTATATGAAAGATGTAGGGAACTCAGAGCCTTTTCTGGGGATTGAAGTGATGAGGTCGCAAAGAGGTTTGGAAATGCAGAGTGGGAGCATTTCAGATTCTTCTGAATTCCAGGTATGAATTCATATTGAAGAGTCTTAGACCATCCTTTTTCTTGTCCATCCCTTCATTGTGCGTTCCACTCATAGGGGACCTGCCCTTTGGGAGAATGTGACACCTAGAACCATTACACTTGATCAAAGGAAGCAGCAACATCAGGGGACTGGATTACTTGTAAACGAACATATTTACAGCTGACCACATCTTGTAACACGTACTGTTAATATTTGTGCTTTTTTCTCCCTTAGAATACTGCTGAACTGGTGGGCTAGCAAGAACGCCCTGTGACTAATTCAATGTCTTTTTCTGCCATTGCTGAACTGTTAGTTTAGGTTGCATGAGTGACACTGATTAGTTGATGAAGAGTAATATCTAATGGAAGTACTGATTCTGTTGTTTGCTTGTATATATCATTATGAAACTTGAAATGACCCTTATTTTGGTGTACTTTTACTTAAAATCACAGCTTACTAATCAAATGTTTCTGGACAGATTTCTTCTGAAGTAGAGCTTCTTCCTGGGACAACTGCTTTTTTGTTTCTTTGATGCAAATACTTTCTCACGAGGGACAGCTACAACTTTTAGTCCTGGACTTCCAGTAACATCAAATAGTTTTGTAACTTCTCAACTCGCACAAATCAGAATCTGACCGACTGTTTGAGACATTTGTTTAAGCGTTGTTTTCGAAGAGGAGGCAAGCTTGTGGATTGAAGCATTTCCGTAGTTCGGTTGTTGGGTGTGTGTTAGTTACAAAGAAGGTGCCAATGGAATGTATCATCATCTACTCTCAAATTCTGTGTTTTTTTTCAGTGTATCATTTTCTCAAGGGGGATTATTTCATTAAATTGTGGCCCTTGTTGTCCATCTTTGCACAGAATGGGGTGTCTGATGTTAACCTTTCACTTTATAACAGTATGCATATACTTCTGTGTAAGATTATGAAAAAACTTCCTTTCTCCCGCATTACTGGCTCTGCGATCCTTGTTTTTCTCAGGACAACATCAGCTTGGAGAGGTTATGGTGAGTTCATTTTTTGTGAAATCAAAGTGCAGCATATATACTATGAAACCAAATTGCAGCATATATACTATGAAACCAAAGTGCAGCATGCAGTTTTTTTTTTCGCAATGTAGATATCTGCTGCTATAATTTAACTGAATATTGTCTTGGCAACTGATCGAAGTATACGGACTTGTGAATGTTTAAACTTGGAAGGGAGCGTTTTCTGTATTGCGTAGGCATGAACAAAGGTTTTCCCACTGTGAGTAAATTCTATGAGCCTGAGGCGGAAAAGTCAAGTTATCCCTGCAACCAATCATCTCACATCACGTCAGCAAAACTAGAAAAAAATTGAGGGTGAAGTCATCTGTTCGACCCATCATCTCAAACCAGGTCAGCAAAACATGAAATTTTTTGTGATTTTCTGGGGATTGGTTGGGGGAAATTTCACGTCAGAGGCAAGAAGGGAAAATTTTACAACTGAAATAGGAGAATGAATCTCTTACAATTGCAAGTATTTGCAAGGGAAAACCAAAAACGAATTCAAACTCATGGAAAAAAATTGTGACAATAAAGTTTTGAACATCCGTCACCAAAATAATTTTCATTGTCGTCTTAAAAAAAAAAAAAATTGCAACAAAGTGTTATTGTAACATACTTCTTCTGTCTCAAATTGATAGTCTCTCTTTGGGATTCTAACTTTTTAGGAGAACATAATAATTGCTTTAAAAGTATTTTTCTTTCTAAATATGATTTTGAGGTAGAATTTCAATGGGTTTTTTTTTTTAAAGTTTGATTGATGTGTACGATACAATTTTTATTTAAACAAAAGGGTAAAAAAAAACTAAGTTTCAATCGTTATTTTTGAGAAGTGGACTTTCATTTTGGGACGTTCAAAATTAGAATAATAGACTATGAATATGAGACGGAGGGAATAATTAATTACCAGGATAGAATGATAAAATTGCTCGAGTTAACTATTATGTGGTGTTGCTTACGTGTTATTCCCAATCAATAAATTATCGCAACACGTATTATTTAATTATTCAGTACTATTGACTATTATGTGGTGTTGCTTACGTGTTATTCCCAATCAATAAATTATCGCAACACGTATTATTGAATCAACTAGCGCGCTAGCCTAGCTAGCTAACGGTTTTCAACTGGCTGTTATGTTAGTTGTAGCGCACCTTTCCTCCTCCTCTCACTTCGATAAGATTAGCGGAGGGTATATACTCAAGCTAAAGAAATCAATAGCCTTGTCCTAGACATAATCTCTAGCCGTCTCTACGACTATATCTCTAGCTAGAACAACCACTGGAAGGAAGCCTTTCGGCAAAACTCTCTAATGCTAATGATCAAAGGTTGCTTCGGATGTGTATGAGAAGGAAGCTTCTCACAGATATTGACTCTTAGATAGATACTGGCATAGTCTCTGCGGGGAACTTGTTTCATGTCGACGTATTCGTGCCGGTTAGACGTCGACCATGAAATCCATCACTATACCGAGCTTCTTATTATAAAAAGTACTCACTATCCAAATGAAAGACGATTGATTATCTACCCAAGAAGATAGAAAGTCCCACATACGAGAAAAGGTAAAAAATAGAGTTAAACCAAATAACATTGCAAAGGCATAATGATAGTAGGGTCAAGATATCCCCACCGTCTCAATAAGCCGGCAAAAGTATGTATTAATATGGCACCCACAAGATTTGTCGCTCTATAATTTGTTAAGTGTATCACATGTAAATGGCATGTGGCATTTTTTTAGAGAGAAGGTAAATATAAATAGATAAATGACATTCTCATAATTAATAATAATATTTATGTAAATAAAATAAAATATAAAAAGAGAATACTAATAGAGAGAAGACAGATGATTTTTTCATCTACAAGTACATAAAATAAGACTCCGAATATTATATTCGAAATCCAAAAAAATAAAAACCCTCCATATAACAACCCGTATAGCCATATACGAATGAAAACTATGAACCATTCTTCGACAGCTAGTAGGCAAGCCTTAAAGCATATGACATACAAAAGTGTTAAAGTGATGTGTATGTAGCACTCTTGTATTACATAATTGAGTCTTCTCAACATCAGATTTTCGATTTACATGTCCACCCATGAGAAAATGTCAAACCCATTAAGTAAATTATAAATAGCAATTAAAAAGAAGAGAGAGATAATGAACGCATCATAGAAAAACCACTCCACTTGAAATTTAACTATGAACTTCAAGTTCATCAATAATTTACCAACTGAAAGATACAATGTGTAGGATATAAGAGAGAACATCACAAATGTCCTCGTACAAAATAAAAGACAACGCAAGATGTTTATTTATTTAGTTAAAATGAATGGCCCTGCTTAAATGGGTTTTAAACATGGATTATTATACACAATTTGCACAGTTTTATTATTGACTTGAAGGACTATATACCCCTATTGTTGAACAGAAGACCAAGAATTTGCCGCAATCCAATCGTAAGCTATAGGGCCCAAGAAAGCATCTGGTATCCCAAAAGAACTGACCAAGGCTAGTGCATGGGGTCGGAGTTCACTGCACAGTTTAGCCACTTCTTTCCTGACCGCAGCAGCATTTTCCGGTGATAAGTAGCCGTAATGGAGGAACGAGGCATCTTCTTCCAAGCTGATCAATGCATACATGGTTCTCACGAGACCTAATATATCCTGCACGGAGTAAAACACAATATTTTTCCGTGAGGCCTTTTGATTAATAATTCAGTAACCATAGCATTCTTGAATCAGAAAAAGAAGACCACAGATTCTTCAGGGATGAATTCTGAAAGAGAAATCCCGAGATGAAAACCTATCCAACAACTTACAATCTTTGTTCTCTTTCTCTTTGCATTTCGTAATTCTCTACATTCCATGGTTGAAATGAAGATCTCCGTTCAAGCGTGAGACCAGAAATAAACAGACCATGTGAGGCCAAATCAAGAGGGATGTTGAAATTTCCGTTTAATCCTATTTTAAGTGTCCATCTAAAAAACAGAGAGACAAATGTCCACTCTTACCAGGGTAACTTAGATATTCGAAAGTTTCTATATTCGTGATTGTCACATTTTACTGACATCTCTTATTCCCTTGTCAGAGCTCCCTCCAGACATGCAAATGGAAGCACAACTCTGTAATCTCAGCGACTGTTCTTCAGATTAACTTACAAAACGGTTGCTTAGATTTTCATTGTTCTTAGAGGGCAGTGAACAATCCAACTGTTAATTCCTCCAGAAATATATGTAGGAAACCATTACTGAGATTTACCTTCAACGAGCCACTAGTTAAAGATGCCTCAGCCTCTATAAAGGTTTGGAAAATTGCTCGTCCTGAGAAGGCCTTGCCTAAGTCTTCAGCAAGTTGATAACTCTGGTTGGAAGAAAGAAACAATGAGACAAAGAGAGAGAGAGAGAGAGATGCAGTAAAGGCAGCAATTAGTCAATGGCACATGGATAGGCCAGGATTACCAGAATGAATGCATGTTCTTTGCTTTGTCCCTGTACTTCATGTGATGAAACTTCTGCAGCAAAGCGACTAAGTAGATCTCGCTCTCTAAGGCAAAATATATCAGTCTGAAAAACACAAGAGATGAGAATCCACCCAATTAATGTGAAACGAATCACACTGATATTATTAAAGCTAAAACTCTTACCTGGAATTGGATGCTCCTCAAGGTAGAACTTGTGAGCAGAGAAGGGATCACAGGACAAGATTTGTTCATGTGTTCCAGACCCAACCCTTTAAATGCTCTGTTCCTCTTCTGGGCCGCTATATATTCAGCAAGAAGTGCTTTGCTCACCTAAGTAAAACCACATCCCTTAACCCCAATCCGCTGAAAAAACTATCCCAATTACAAAGTGTTATGCTTTGACGCTGTGTGTGTAAGTCCAATTTCCATGCACATTTCAGGAATGACCCCAAAACAATAATAATAATAATTCACCGCTACTGTGAATTTCAACAAATGACCAAAATTCCATCGAGTGGAAAAACTTGCAAATGTAGTTCAACTTTTGTCAAGTCAAACAAAAATATGCCCTTTGCACATCACTGCTGCCACTACAACTTCTATTTTGAAATTACTATTCAGACGTAATTGTACATGCCAAACAGTGGTTTGTGCTGGTCTAAACATGACTAAAGACCATAATCCAATGATACCTGTTGCATAAGAACGTTGTTATCCCCCTCAAAGGTGGATTGCACATCAAATTCACCTTTCAGATGGCCAACGCGATTTTCAGTCTTCAGACCTTGTCCACCACAAGCTTCACGACATTCCTGATTCATGTAAAAATAATGTTTTATGAGCACATTTAACTGGAATAGGGTATACTCAGCAACTGGAAATGTGGTTTATGACCTGAAGAGTTCGCATGTTATGCCAGGTTAGTGTAGCCTTAAATGCACTTGAAATAACATGGATGGTTTTGTTTGATTCAGGTGTCCTCTTCACATATATTGTTTTCAAGTAATTAGCAGCAAAACTCATAGCATATCTGCAACAACATTTAGGAAAGCACGTGTCAGATTAGCAATAGCTCAATTAAACAGATCATGACATCAGTCACTATAACCACAAAAGTGTCACGTGGTTAAACCAATCGCCGTCTATATACGAACAGCCTTAGGATTTTTAATTCAAAGCAAGAAGCCAAAATTTGGGACATTAAGCAAAGTTCAAGGATTGTTAGTAGTTGCAGGTTTGCACCTACTATTCCAGGACGAAGTACCCTGGAATCTTCAGTGGTCAGCAATTGTTATTGCAATTTTGGCACCAGCATCCAAGTTTGAACAAATTATGAAACAAGCAAATTACTAATCCTAAACACGTATAGCCAGACAATCAACTCAACATCCATATGAGTTCCAAAAACAGCACCGGCAACATGATTCAGCCACGAAATTCAGCACGACGAGAACTTGCTGAATAATTGCTGGATCTATCCATAAAAATACAGAGTTTGATTTAATACAACACACAAAGCAAACTGAAGAATATCGCCACTGTTAAAAGGATGTACAAACCTTAACATGCAGTCAGGCCAATGTGTACGTGACAATGTTTGAGTGTTGTCATGTACCTTCCATTCGGAGACTCAAAATCATTTGTAACCATAAAGCATTGTATAGTTGACTCACACTAACAAGACCCATGCTAACTAGCAATGGACATTCCAAACACAGCCACAATCATATACCTTATGGTCCTTATGCACATCGAGTGCTGCCAAGTTGCAAAATGCAAGTTTAGAATTAGAATAAAAAAGTAATGACTTCAGCTAAGTAAACATTTAACCACTTGTCAATTAGGATGAACATTATGGCATGGGAGATCGCAAATAATTTGCAGATTCCAAATCATATGCATTATCTCAATTGCACAAAGCATCAAATATAATATAACCTTATAATAATATCGTGCCCATATAATGCATCCGATGGAAAGCCAGAAGTTGTAATTCGAAAGAAGGTTAAACGAAACTCACATACTGCATATCCAGTCAGTGAGAAACTTACGTCTTTGCGAGTAGAGGTAAGAGCCGCCGTTGATGACTTGGATAATCAAGCAAAAGGACTTCAGGACCATTAGGTGTAACAGAAAATGCTCGCCTGCTCAACGAGTACCTTATGGCAATGGCCATACTAATCTGAAAAAATAATAAACAAGATAAAACATCCCTCAGGACCCTACATTGAGTTGGGTAGTTTCCTTCTAAGACGCATGGAAATTCAAGAAGGTGATGTGTCCATGTCCGACACGTGTCACACTCCGACATTTCTCGGACACTCTTGGACATGTATCTGATACTCTTTTTCCTCTATCAGTTTTTAAAAACAAAAACTGTAATCCTCACACATCTCACACTCTATTTGTGACGTGCCTGCCACTTCTTAGGTGTTTATGAAGGAAAAAATAAAACATAATTGACACTTGCGAACATGAAATTATGTAAATTTTCAAACTTGACATAGCTCTATAGTATACAAGTCCAAAATATTTCATCCCATGCTGCAAAATTACATGCAAGGTCTATCATATGGTGATAATAAAGAGTATAATTAAATAAATTAAACACTATAATTTGTAGCATTTTCCAGCGGCATTCATGCCCCGTATCTTTCTAGATTCATTAAAAATTATTGCATCTTATGAATTATGTATCATTAATTTTGTATGTACCTTATCCCAACACGTTTGTGTCCTACTTTTTTACAAATAAGTGAATAACAATATCCGCATGTCTGTGTTGTGGCTTATCCATGTCCCGTGTCCGCATATATGATTCTTAGGGTTCCTTTATTCCAAAAAAAAGCACAGCACTTCAAAAATATATAAAATGACAAATATAATGGGAAAGAACCATTGCCTTTGATGTGTAGATTGCACTAGTAGCAATGGTTACGCGACCAGATGTCAATGGGGCCATGAATGCCGCAAATCTCTGTAAAAAGATAACCACGTGTCAGTTTAGTAAACATAACAGTCAACAACAACTGCCTTCACGTCTGTAGGCTGAAGGTCAATCCTACTTTTTGACAGCCAGAAAGAGAACAACCCATCAATTATTCTATTCACATCAACAACGACAATAACATGAAGAAGACGTTTTTAGTTCTGTAAACATAATTACCTGATCTGGGTTTTTTATTGCACTGAGATATTTTCCATCTGCAGAAACATCAGCTACACAGTTCAACAAATTCTCTCTGGGGATCCGGAGATTGTCAAACCTGGGACACCGGATAAAGGCAAAATGTTTCAACTTTGTTTTGAACTTCCAAGATGTTTGCCAACTGAAAATGAAACTAACAACAAAAAGTGTTGCTTATACCAAAGTCGACCATTGTCAACGCCATTTAAACCAATCTTATGACCGCAATCAGCTATTCGGATGTTTGGACACACGTTGCCATTTGCATCTCTTATCCGGGCTATAAAAGCATGGACCCCTTGACTGTCTCCGTTTATATTAAGCTGAGAAAATATTATGGTATGTGTTGCATGCTGAAAGCATAAAAAAAAAACATGTTAATTATAAGTAATGCAGGTAGAAGAACAAAGGGAAATATACAATTTCTCACATTAGCTGCTCCTCCAATCCAATACTTCTGGGCTGATTCACATGGAGTGTTGATGACAAACTCTCCAGTGCTTAAATCATATGTGGCAACAGTTTCAATGCCTCGGACCTAAATCAAAACATAAAGCACAAAGTAACTAACAGAAACTACGCAAATAGAAGTACATAAACATGTAAAAAACCATATACCAAATAATGGAAAAGCCTTCACATACATTACTTCCATGCCCCAACTCGGTCATTGCAAAGCAACCCTTGAACGTGTAATTTTCACTGTCCCTCAACCACTTCTCATGATGATGCTTTGTGCCGAAAAACTGGATGGCACCACCCCTAAATTCTCCATTCACAAAGAACTTAAAGATTAATCACTTAGATCTTTTTATATAACCACCATTCAGAAGATGTTACTCGCAGTAGCTTAGTGGATCTACTCCCTTATAATCAAATTCAACAAGGAACCACAAAATATCAAACTAGAAGTAAGACTCTAAGCCAAGCAACCAAGGTCAGTTGCTCCAATCTTCCTACGGTGTGTTGAATACTGGAAAAACAAATAAGAAGCTCGTTGCAAAGAATATGACAGGTTCAGGCCGTTCGGCAGAGAGGGTGAAAACATAGGTAACATACTACCAAAACCAAAAACTAGAACATCATCAGTCAATTGGAAACTAGGAAAAAAGAGGCAGAAACTAAATGTGGAGACTTGCACACGTGAAAGTTGTTAGAGGATATAATAAAAGCCATTATTTTGTGTAATCGCTTAATATTCAGTTGATATCTACAATATCTATTATTCCCGTTTTAAATGAGAATTTGAATGAGCAATGGCTTGCATTACATTATCTAATCCTAGTTTATCAGATTCTCATTTGCAGGCATCCAAACCTTGCCTAAGGGGCAGGGAAGGCAGTGAACCGGAACCCTGCTTGTGAGCTGGGTAACCAGCCACCGGTACGAATAACACGTTCAAAACGTATAATTCCACTCAAAATCTCCATAACTAAAACCAGAAAAAAAGCTAGAAATATCAACAACAAAAATATTAACGCACCATAAAAAGAAGTGAACGCCGAGCTTAATTGCAAGCGAGTGATCAAAAATACCAACAACCTCCAGAAACGACAGCTTCCTAAGCTCGGACTCTGGCCCTTTCCCCGTGAGCCACCCTTCAAAGACCCCTCTTTCCAACAAATACTCAATCCGCTTCATAGTCATCTCCCTTTGCTGCTCCATCGACTGGTTGTAATCCGGAGACACGAAAACTCTCCCGTCGCCCCTTTCTCTAGGGCAGAACAGCTTGCTCTGAGTCATCAGCCCGAACAACCAGTCCCGATCCGCCACGTTGTGGCCGTCCAATAGGTTTCGCATCTCTCGTGTATCGAAACTGAAACCCTCGGAGAGATCCGGAGGAGAGTAGTTGAGGCATGGTGAGTGTTCGAGGGGAGGAGGTAGAGTTAAGTCGGGCTTGAGAAGGTGTCTGGCGAGGACTTTGGTACGGAATGTGACGCGATCGATTGAGGAGGCCATTGGTGAGGTCGAAGGTTACGCTTTTGATTATGATCGCAGGTTTTACACACACGCACACAGAGAGAGAGAGAGAGAGAGAGAGAGAGAGAAGTTGTTGGAATGGAGGGGAGAAGACCTAAAGCGTGTCGCGCGGGAAGAACGAGGATGGAGGCACGCGGCAGATATCAATTTCTGGCGACCTGGGTATGACGTCATTTTGACGACTATGATGCAATATATTACGTTACAACGTGACTTCTTGGGATGTGTATTATCGATGCAGAAATGCTATTTGCAATGAGCGGGGGCCTGATCCTCCCACTGATGGTGGCCCCCACCCCCCACGTGGCCCTCCCCTTTTGTTTTCTTCTTCTTTCTAATTCTCTCTCTTTCTCTCTCTCTCTTCTCACTCACCACATACAGTATTTTTTAACCAAATACAACATGGTCATACCTAACTTTTATTTTTATTCAAAAATAATTTATATACTGTAATTTATTATTATTTTTTTAGTTTATTGGTTTGTCTAAATAAGGATTCTTGATAATTTATCATAATTTAATAAGCCTTTATCAAAATATTTCAAACTCACGGTTAATTTTGAAATAATTTTTTAAGTAAACAGTAAAATTTTAGTTTTTTTAAGAATAAAATTTGAAAAGCACGATCGAAAAAATTTCAAATGAACGATGTCGGTTATTTTTTTTCTAAAATTGTGTACATTATTTATCCGGTGGCAAGGTGAGGGCTACTCTTTTTTGCTTTGAAAATTTCTCTCCCCCTTCTCTTTTCTCTCTCTCTCAAAGGTTAAAAATTAAAAAAATTACCGTTTACTTTTGAAAAATACTAAAAGAACCTAGCCTCAATTTAAGTAAACGGTAAATTTTTAGTATTTTTCAAAAATAAAATTTCAAAAGCACGACTGAAAAGTGTTCAAATGAGCGATGTCGGTCACTCTTTTTTCTCTAAAATTGTGTGCATTAGGACATGTGATAAATGTGAATATTTTTGAATAATTTAAAAAATTTAACCTTCTTTTATAAATTAACAAAATATTCCAAGATCATGATTAATTATAAAATAATTTTTTAAGTAAACAGTAAATATTTAGTATTTTTTTGAGAATAAAAGTCAAAATTTACTACCGAAAAATATTCGAATGAGCGGTGTTAGTCATTTTTTTCAAAATTTGATGCATTATGTAATTAATATGAATATTTTTGAATGATTTAAACAGAATTTTATTTTATTTTACAAATCAGCAAAAAAAATACCAACAAAATATATAAATTAACAAATACAAATCGTATTTTTTTTAATTTTTAACCTTTGAGAGAGAGAGAAGAGAAGGGAAGAGAAATTTTCAAAGCAAAAAAGAGTAGCCCTCACCTTGCCACCGGATAACTAATGCACACAATTTTAGAAAAAAAAATAATCGACATCGTTCATTTGAAATTTTTACGATTGTGTTTTTCAAATTTTATTCTTAAAAAAACTAAACTTTACCGTTTACTTAAAAAATTATTTCCAAATTAACCGTGAGTTTGAAATATTTTGATAAAAGCTTATTAAATTATGATAAATTATCAAGAACCCTTATTTAGACAAATCAATAAACTAAAAAAATAATAATAAATTACAGTATATAAATTGTTTTTGAATAAAAATAAAAACATTAAGTTAGTTAGGTAAGACCATGGTGTATTTGGTTAAAAAATGCTGTATGTGGTGAGTGAGGGCAAGTGCAACAAAGTGAACAAAGAACTGTTCACTTTGTATTTTACTCAGTAAACTCAAAAAACAGGCTGCAACAAACTCCCTAAACAGGTTAACAAAATGGGTTTCATGAACAGTAGCTCCCTAAATCAACCCCCATTTAGGGAGCTACTGTTCACTCCCCTTTTAATTTTTTATTATTTCTCTCTCTCTCTCTCTCATTGGCTACTTATGTTTATTGTAAATATTTTAAAAAAGTAAAAAATAGTATTTTAATAGTAGAGAGTGAGTATAGGTAGTATTGTTGGAGTGTTGAAAATGACATGGGTGAATAAAGAACTGTTCACTAATTTTTTTGGTTAAAGATTTGTTCACCCTTGTTGGGGTTGCTCTGAGAAAGAGAGAGAATTAGAAAGAGGAAGAAAACAAAAAGGGAGGGCCACGTGGGGGGTGGGGGCCACCATCAGTGGGAGGATCAGGCCCCCGCTCATTGCAAATAGCATTTCTGTTATCGATGGATAGGGCTGTAGATGTCAGTTGTTATCTGCCGAACTATTGATTTCGCAGAAATGCTATTGGCTGGAAAGCCCACCGCTTCTGTCGTGTTTTCTAAATTTTATTATAAATAAAATATTAAACTTTTGGTGCTTATTTAAAAAATTATTTTAAAATGAACGTAAGTCAGAATATTTTAATAAAATATTATTAAATTATGATAATTTATTTGTTGATATATATTTTGTTGTTATTTTTATTTATAAAAGAGTAATTTAAATCACAGTCTTATGAGCCCATACTGCGTAGGTTTTTATTCTATCAACTTTTTCAAATAATATTTTCATCTTATTTTTACATGATTTGACATTTTTATCATTATTTTTTAGTATTGGGTTACTTTTTTATTATTTTTAAGTGAAACATATATTTTTTAATTTGGTAGGTCGAAACATGGCAATAAATTAAGCATCAAAGTTGAAAATAAATATGGTAAAACATATTCTCCGGAATCTAAATGATACTCATCGGAATCCAAAAGATACTCACCGGAATTCAAAAAATATTCACGAAAATCATATTAGAACTGTAAATTTACCATCATCTCAAGTAACAAATGATTTATAGCATTTTAATCCTTAAATTTATAAAAATTTACCATTAAAATTATAAATTTACCATCATCTCAAGTAACAAATGTGCAAATTTTAACTCTTAGATTTGTAAGTTTACCATCATAATTATGAAGGACAGTAAATTTACCATCGACCCTACAAATTAATCATCAGGTAAATAAATTTATCATTACATGTAGAAAAGATATACAAATTTATCATAGTTTTGATCAAATTATGATAAATTTGTATTGCACTTGGTAAATTTGAGATGAGAGGGTGAATTTTTGGTTGAAACACATGAGATTTACCATCGTGAAAATACTCTAAACTAATTATGGTAAATCTGTACTACACATGGCAAATTTGTAAATGATATGGTGAATTTAGTGTAAATTTGTACCATCGTCACAATTATAATTGATTTTCATGTTGAATATAGATTTCAACAGTGAACACTAAATGACATAAAAAGAACTTTGTAATTCACAAAATGATAAATTACTAGAAATAACTAATCATGTTTTGAGTTGCACAATAGGGAAAAACAGAATTGAGAAAATACTAGTATAAACATGTAATTCTTTTGTTACTGATTCCAGATTATTTTCTAAGGACATGGTTCAACCCCTAGATCAACGTAGTTTCGCGCCCTAGATCGGCGTCGTTTTGAACCCTAGATCAACGTAGTTTCCCTTCACAAATCGAAATCTAAGGATGGCATTTTTCTATAATTCTTTGTCCCGGGAACTCAGTTTTTGGGGTGAAACTGTTATGGTAAGTCTCTTATACAGGACCTTTCCGTGGTTTGAGATCCAAATTGTCCAAAATAAAAAAGTATTGTATTTTGGATTTTTTTAAAAAGATAGGACCAAAAGATAACTTGTAAAAGTGAATAGGATGAAAAACTAGTTAACACTTATAGATAGGGCCACAAAATAAAAGTTAAAAATCTCTTAAATTATCCAAAAATATTCACATTCATCATATGTTATAATGAGCCCAATTTTGAAAAGAAAAAGTGACCGACACTGCTCATTTGAATCCCTTTTGGCCATAATGTGTCCAATTTTAAAAAGAAAAATGATCGAAACTGCTCATTCGAACCCCTTTTCGAACCCCTTTCGGCAATAATGCGCCCAATTTTAAAAAGAAAAAATGACCGGCACTGTTCATTCGAACTCTTTTCGGCTATAATGTGCCCAATTTTAAATAGAAAAAGTAACCAGCACTGCTCATTCGAACCTCCTTTTGTCCATAATGCGCCCAATTTTTAATAATTACCGTTGACTTAAAAAATTATTTTGGAATTAATCACGAGCTCAGAATATTTTAATAAAGGGTTGTTGAATTTTGGAATTATTGTAAGGTTAACCAATATCTTACCATAATTCAACATCATTTAATATAACTGTTTTGTCTCAAAACAATAAAATAAATTTTAATTTAATAATTTAGAGTTGAAATTATACTAAAATAGTATCGCATTGGTACAATAATGTGTAATTTTTGCAAAGGTAAAAAAGAGTGGCCTCCCATCTTGCCACCTAGATTGGTGGGGTTCTATGGGGGTTCAATGCACATAGCATAGCATTTCTAGATTCAGGGGCGGATCTAGACATTTTAATCAGTGGGGTCAAAATCTCTACTAAAAAATAATTTAATTTTTTTCTATTCGTTAAAAAAATTAATTTTTTTAATTATAAACATATAAAGTATTATTTATTAGTTAATTTTTATTCATATACAATACAATTTTTGCTCAATCTTCACAGTAAAAATACTTTTTTTATTTGGATAAAATATTTAGTACAATTTTACACATTTGGTGAAATATTTGGTGCAATTTTTAAATTTTTGGCAAAATCTTGGGATAATTTTTATACCTTAGGCAAATTATTTGGAGCAATATTATAATTTTAATAGAATCAAATTGACTAATTAATTTCAAACTTCTAATAATAATACAAATTTCGAAAATTTTGAAAATTTGAATGGAATCAAGTGACCTTCCTTAACCCAAGTACCCAACGTGCCATGAGTGTTCCTACTTAGAACTTACTCTAGCGACAATTTTGACTATAATTTCTCCGTCCTAATAGATAATAGCTGGGTTTGACTTGACTTTATTATTTGATTTTTTTGTTTTTATGTGATTTTTTTTGTAATTTTTTATTTTTCGTCAACTTTTTGTGAATTATTAATTCGTACGATGTGAAGTTTCAAAAAAGTTATAAATAATAAACAAAATTAAATAGAGACAGCTTACTTAATAATAACCAAATTGGGCCAATATTGACATGTAGTATCACCGTTCTATTCAAAATCTCAATGACTCATAAACATACTTCATATAGGTTGCCAAATTCTTTTTTCTTTTATTTTTTTGGCTTTTCCTCGTAAGCTTCATTTTGTTACCTATTTCCTAATTAAATCAAACCTTTTGGTTCTTGAAACCAAAACATGGGAAAAAATAGAAAGGGGACTTTGAATTGTGTGCTAGTGGCCAGTGCTTTTACGTAAAACTTGCACCGCCCTCTCTCTCTCTATCTCCTCTCCCCATTAATACAAAATAGAAAATTGTAGAAGGTCTGAGTGGGGCAAATTATTAAAGAGAGAGGCAAAATACCAAAACAATTCAAAAAAAAAAAAACTACCATTATTTTTCAAACCAGTGGGGTCAACTGACCCCACTTGCCCACACATACCTCCGCCCCTGTCTAGATTGAAACCTATGAATTTTGTTATGAGTACAAATTATTTGAACAAATGTTATATAAATGTGAAAGAGAATTTATATTTCTCTCTCTTAACACACACTTTTTGTATTTTTTCTCTATCATATTTGTACATTATTTGTATAAATAATTTATGTTCCTTTTTTTTTTTGCTAAGATAAATAATTTATGTTCCTTTCTGTTTCATTATGAAGAGAAAAGGTGAGTAGGATAAGTAGGCAAGTGAGATCATGAGACAGACTTGGGTTGTTATATGTTTCTTTCTTGGGAAAATGACGGTCCACTGGTGCTAGACCAAGAAAATGCCCACTTCAATTGTGTCATGTTTTGAAATTACGATAAACATAGGGGGTGTTTGGCCGCCCCATTTTTACATTTTTCCATTCTCGTTTTTTGAGTTTTAGGTGTTTGGTCGCCTCATTTTGAGAATACATTCTGCAAAACACGTTTGACAAATTTGACATTCTGAGCCAAAACTCAAATATAGCTCTTCCCTTCCTTTTCCCATTCTCGTTTTTCCATTCTCCTCAGTTCACAGCCATCTCTTTCATCTATACCCTTGGGCGATTCTGCTCCTGTTCGATGGATCTCCATTTTTTGGTCCCCTTCCACACAACACGAACCAGAGAAGAGCTGGGAAGTCCTCATTCAGATCGACTGTTTCGTTGGCCGATTGTTGAGGTATGTTCTCGCTCCAACCCCAAAATCTTGTGTAATGTGTGTATTTTTGAAGAAAAATGTCATCTTGTGCTGAAAATACACGTTTAGAGATGCTTTTGTTGGTCGATTGATTTTGGGTATTTGCTACTGTAACTGCTCCTTCAGTCTTTGGTTTTCATTTATGCTTTCATATCAGGAAAACATTTGTTCTGTTCAAGGAAAACTTTTGTTGGTCGATTTGTTGTGTTCAAAGTTACTCCGTGTTTAGAAGATTCACCAACTTGGGCTAATAGCACTTTCATGCCTTGTGAGGTCCACTACCTGACCAAACTCTAGTGTTTTCTAATATTGTGAACATTCAATTGTTCAAAACTCACTATTCATAGGAAAGATCAAAAGTTCATCTGCGCTCAATTTACATCACGCAACCAGAAGAGCATCATGTGTTTCTGCACCAACCACTCAAAGATATAAGAAAGTCATGCACTAAAAGTTTTATACTCCCAAATTTTAATTCAACATCTACCCACCTACCCATTTGCATCTCTTTTGCGCGCACAGAGAGAGAGAGAGAGAGAGAGAGAGAGAGAGAGAGGGGTAGGTTTCCTTTTGGGTTATCTTTTCACAATACGCTCAATTTTGGACCAAAAAAAGTAACCGATACTGTTCATTCGAACCCCTTCTGGTCGTGTTGTTTGAATTTTTTTCTCAAAAAATACTCTAAATTCACCGTTGATTTAAAAAATTATTTTATAATTAACTATGAACTCGAAATTAAAAAAAATCTGAATATTTTTTTGAAAATAATTCGTTTTTTGGATAAAATAAAAAATTCATTGACAAAAATATATTTTTAAAATTCCGAGTTCACAGTTAATCCCATAATAGTTTTTCAAGTCAATAGTGAATTTTTAGTATTTTTTTAAAAAAAAATCCAAACCATATGATCGAAAAATATTCAAATGAGCGGTATTGATTACTTTTTCTTTTTCCAAAATTGAGCGGGCTACAAAGTTATTTCTCTTTTTTTTTTTTTCGGGTCAAATGTTAGTTTGAATAATTCTTTTTTTTGCTAGCCAAACAAGGAATTTTACGCACCAGCAGTCCTTATTGTGCATCCCGCACAGCAGGTTCCCCAATTCCGTTGGCACAAGTAGGAGTGAAAATATAAATCGAAAAATCGGACTGGACCAGTAAACCGAACCACCCGATTGTTCGGTTCGGTTCGGTTTTTGACTCAAACCTTTCCGGTGTAGTTTGGAGTTTCTAAAATTCATCCGGTTCGGTTTTCGGTTTTGAAACTTGAGGAGCCGGACCAAACTAGACCGAATTAAGTTAACCCTAAAGTTTTACACTTTTACTTATTGTTTTACACTTTTACGTATAGTTTAAATTTTATACTGATTTGCAAATCTTTGACTTCTATTGGGAGTCTTTTTTGTTTCTTTTACTTGATAATTTAGTGTTGGTAGTGAAAACTTATTTGAATATCAGATGAACATTCCTCTATTATTTTTTTAATCGGTAGATCATTAGTGTCAGCGGTCGTACGGCTCTATACAATGAACACCCAACAATTTTGTATTTTTATGGTTTGCTTTTATTTTTTTATATATTTTTAGAAATATGGCCAGGCTACGGCCACCAAAATCGAAAATCAGATCAAACCAAACATAAACCGGTCGAGCCAAACCGGACCAAACCGAACGATTTCGGTCCGATTTTCGGTTTATGTTTTGTCCAAACCGGAACAACCGGTTTGGTCCGAGTTTATTGATCAAATCGGACTGGTTACACTCCTAGGCACAAGTCACACTTGAAGGTAGATTTTTTATTTATTTTTAATTCACTGATATGTGCTTTCCAATATACAACAAAAAACTATCTGGATAGCTAGCTGGTATCAGATTATGCTATTCTCTAGCTTCTCTCTCTCTCTCTCTCTCTCTCTCTCATTTGATTTGGATTGTGAAGAGAAAATTAATAAATTGTTAAAGGGTAGGCGAACTCGTTGGACGGTGTGAGTAAAAATGTTTAGAAAATGAACGATTTTCTTGAAAAATTTTAAGACAACGACAACGAAAAGGATGAAAGATTAAAATGACAGGGTTTGCGTTTGGTGGACATTTCATAAGTTGCATCACTTCCCCAGAACACTTCCCTATTGGGACTTATCGCTTAACACACATTTGACCGGTTACAGAAACCCTAGAAATTTCATGCTTGATCGGTTAAGGGTCAAATCTAACTGGTCACAAGGCCCGCCATTGATGGGTCAAGTGATGGTTTTCTATGTTTGATTTGCTCCCTGGAGTGTAATGACTTGCACCATGGGGCATGTTGACTTGCACCTTGAAAGTGAATCACTTGCACCATAGTAGATCTAGACTTTCCATTGATGGGTCAAGTCATGGTCTCATTTGAGTGACTTGCTTCCTTCGGTGTATTGGCTTGCACCTTGGGCATTCCTGACTTGCACCGTGGGTCAAGTCATGTACCTTTTTGTGTGATTTGCTCCCTCGGTAACACTAACTTGCACCCTAGGATATTGTGACTTGCATCTCGGAGGTGACTGACTTGCACCATAGTAGACCAAGATCCCTCATTAATGTGTCAAGTCGTGGTTTTCTTTGTGTGGCTTGCTTTCTGAGGTGCAAGGACTAGCACGATCAAACATAATAACTTACACCTTAGGGATCCATGACTTGCACCACAGTAGGACAAGACCCCACATTGATGGATTAAGTTTTTTTTTTTTTTTTTGATAGTTGAGGTATCCGATCAACTTTGATATTATTCTCAACTTAATGCCAACTAATACTCGAAAGATCAATCACACCTTTCACTTACGACGGGTCCCAATTAAAGCCAAGGAATTTTGCTCTGTAGGAACTGACCCCCAAAAAATTGATAGCATCTGAGAGGTTTCAAATCTGAGACCTAGGAGGGAGCATATCTCTAAGTACTAAGCCTTGACCACCAGGCCAACCCATCGGGGTTATTATGGTACCCTCTGTGTATTTTGTTTCTTTGAGATTACTGATTTACACTCTAGAGTTGTTTAACTTGCACTATAGTAGCCCAAGATTCTACATTGATGCACCAACTCATGCAACCTTTGTTTGATTTGCTCCATGGGGTGCAAAGACTTGCATCATGGGACATAATGACTTGCACCCTGCTGGGTCAATCATGTACCCTTTGTGTGACTTGCTCCCTTGGGAGCACTGACTTGCACCCTAGGACACAGTGACTTGCACGATATTAGGCCAAGATCCCTCATTGATGGGTCAAGTCGTAATTTTCTTTGTGTGGCTTGCACTTCGAGGTACAAGGACTAGCACCATCGAACATAATAACTTGCACCTTGGGTATCCATGACTTGCAACTTAATAGGATAAGATACCATATTGATGGGTCAAGTTATGATTATACCCTTTGTCTTTTTTGCTCCCTTGGGAGCACTTACTTGCACCATATATAGTAGGTCAGGATCCCCCATTGATGTACCAAGTCATGCAACCCTTTGTTTGATTTGCTCCATGGGGTGCAAAGACTTGCACTGTGAGACAGAATGACTTGCACTATTTTATAAATTTAACTCAAAATCAAAAACTGAAAAAAATTAAATTAAGATAAAAATAATAAAAAGTATTCTAAAAAAATATAGAATAAAATGAGATGCAGGATTTGACTTTATTTTTTTTATTTTTTTGTTCATTGGTCTAATTGTTTTTTTTAATTGTGTTAATTGCATTGAATTTCTATATATTATTAGTTCACCCTAACAAAAAAATTTTTAAAAAAAAGGATGACACAAACTTAATTTTTTTAAGAGACAAAAATAATTCAAATACTAGTGTCTGTTTTGAATTTGTCTCTAGTAAATTTTTGTTAAGCTTTTATTTATAATAATTTATTTCGTCAAAATAAACTATTAAAATTATCAAAATTTGACACAAAAACTAACAAAAACAAAATATCTTTAGAATTAGTACTAATTTAAAATTTAAAATTTAAAATTTGAGAAGTATCAGAAGCATGTGGCATTTTATAGCACATCACATGTCAAAGAAGTGTTGTTGCCACAAAGGACAAAAAAAATCTCTCAACAAATCCTTGCCATGTTTTTATAATAAGTTTTTATCTTACCATGAATATATATGGTTTCAAAACATGAGACCATGATTTTAAAGTTTTTCTTAGTCAACGTCACTGATCGGTCATTTTCCCTTCTTTTTTTTATAAAAATGCTAAAGACACACTACTTTTACACATTGCTTTCACACATCAACTATGTAGTTTTGTGTTGAAAAAAAATCATATTTGTTTTTGACCCATATCGCTGAAAACATATTTGGGTCTTCCTTAACATAAAACGACATAGTTTTAAGTGATGTGTAAAAGTTATGTGTTAAAATGATGTGTATGTAGAACTCTTGTTTTTTGTACGGCCTATAAAACGTGCAACAATGCTACAAGCACAACAAATTTGCACAACATTTGGTACAATATGGCAAAACTACGTCGTTTCATTAAGGAAAAAACAAACAAACAAAACCACATTATTTTTTTCCTTAATGAAACTACGTAGTTTTGCCATGCTGTGCCAAATGTTGTGCAAATTTGTTGTACTTGTAGCATTTTTGTAAAACGTGGTTAGTACTACCAGAAATGCTACACACACAACACAATGCACAACATTACCTAAAACGGCGTCGTTTAAGTAAAAAAAACCTAAAAAATCCAAAACTCCAAATCTGACTTTTGGGCTTCTCTGTCTGTCTCACGTTTCTCTCTCTCAATATCCCACATGTATCTCTCCTCTCTCCTCTCTCTCCTCCTTCCACAGCCACCGTCTCCCTCCTTGAACCCCATCTCACTCACCCACCCACCCACCACTCCAAAACCATGTCTCTGGACCTTTTTTCTTTCTTTCTTCTCACCTGGTTTTCTCTGATAGAATTATTGAGAGAGAAAGAAACTCTGTATATTATTGTATATGTAAAAACAATGTACAAAGACTCCTATATATAGGAGAGATAGAGATAGAGATAGAGATAGAGATAGAGATAGAGATAAGGATACATAATCCTAATCCTAAACTAACTAGGATACATATCCTAAACATATTTTCCTTTAACACTCCCCCTCAAGTTGGAGAGTGAATATCATGAAGTCCCAACTTGCCACTTAAAAATTGAAATTGTTCCTTTCTCAAAGGTTTGGTAAAGATATCTGCAAGTTGAGATTTTGACTGAACATAGGATGGTGCAATTACTCCGGCTTGTAATTTCTCCCGAACAATGTGGCAATCAATCTCTATATGTTTTGTGCGTTCGTGAAAAACAGGATTTTTAGCAATGTGTAGAGCTGCCTGGTTGTCACAAAACAAAGACGCCAGCTGTCTTTGTGGAACTTTGAGATCTTGCAGAATATGTCATATCCATGTAATTTCCAAACATGTCGCAGCCATAGCTCGATATTCGGCTTCAGCAGAGGAACGAGCCACAGTGGTTTGCTTCTTTGATCTCCAAGATATTAAGGAATTTCCGATAAATACACAGAATCTTGAAATTGAACGTCGAGTTGTCTCACAACTCGCCCAATCTGAATCACAGTAAGCCTTTAATGTAGTATCATTGAAAGAAGGAAAAAATAATCCTTGACCAGGATTCCCTTTAATGAAACGTAAAACTCTTAAAGCAGCCTCCCAATGTGGTTTCCGAGGGTTTTGCATAAATTGACTTAGGATTTGCACAGAGTACACCAAGTCTGGCATTGTCACTGTTAGATAAATCAATCTCCCGACTAATCTTCTGTATTTGGTGGGGTCATGTAATGGGTCGCCCTCGTCAGGGTTCAGCTTCAAATATGCCTCCATAGGGAAAGAATTAGGACGGGATCCTAATAATCCCACGTCGTTCAAAATATCCAATGCATACTTTCTTTGGGAAATAAAAATACCCTTTTGGGACCGGGAGACTTCAATGCCAAGGAAATATTTAAGATTGCCAAGATCTTTGATGTGAAATTGTTGCAAAAGAAAATCTTTGAGAGACTTGATTGCCTGTGCATTATTGCCAGTGACAATAATATCATCCACATAAATAAGAACTGCAGTAAATGTGCTGTCATCAGACTTGGTAAATAGGGAATAATCGGCCTTTGATTGGGTGAAACCTGCCTTTTGAATAGCACAAGAAAATTTGGCAAACCAGTTACGGGAAGCTTGCTTTAAACCATATAATGATTTATTAAGCCGACATACCAGATTCTCCCCCTGTCGGCGAAGGCCAAGGGGAACGTCCATATAAACAACCTCATCAAGATCGCCTTGCAAAAAGGCATTATGAACATCCATTTGATGGATGATCCAATTGCGGGATGCAGCCACTGCCAAAAGGCAACGCACAGTGGTAAGTTTGGCAGTGGGAGAGAAAGTCTCGAAATAATCAACGCCTTCGACTTGAGTATAGCCCTTAGCAACAAGACGGGCCTTGTAACGTTCAATAGAACCATCAGAATTGTATTTGATCTTGTAGACCCATTTGCAGCCAATGGGTTTGTGATCGGCAGGGAGGGAAACAAGGGACCAAGTATTATTGCGAGCGAGGGCATCGAGTTCATCTTGCATTGCAGCCCTGCACTTTGGGTCAAGAATTGCTTGATCATAGTTAGTGGGCTCACGGAGACTAGAAATAGATGCAAGAAAAGAATAATGGGAGGGAGAAAAGCGTGAATAAGATAAAGAATTAGAGAGAGGGTGCCTTGTACCTCGGGGCGGACATGACGTTGGAGACGATGATGGTGGGGAGGCAGTGTTGGCAAAATGCATTTGATAGTCGGCATGCCATGTAGGTGGGGCACGAGGTCGGGTTGAGTGACGAGGAGCAATGGGTGATGTTGAAGTAGGAGTGGAAGTGGGTAATGAGGCAGGTGATGGGTCTGACAGAGTGATTGGGGTAGGAAGGTCCGGAGAAACAGGAGGGGTAGTAGGGTTGGATGGGGCCGGGATATCTTGAGCAAGAGGGTCAATAGTATGGGGTAAAGACGGGGTGTAGGTAAGATCGGGTGCAGGTATAGGGACAAAAGTAGGAGAAGATTTCTGTTTATAGGGAAAGATATGCTCATGAAAACGTACATCCCCGCTAACAAAAATTGTGTGTGATTCTAAGTCTAACAATTTATAACCCTTTTGTCCTGTAGGATAGCCCAAAAGAACACAACACTTAGCTCGAGGAGCAAATTTAGAAGTATGTGTAACAACAGTGGCATAACATAAGCACCCAAAAACACGAAGATGGTCATAAGTTGGTGGACGACCATACAAGCGCTCGAAAGGAGAAATGTGAGAAAGTAGTTGAGTAGGCAATCGATTGATTAAATAAACAGCTGTGGACACACATTCACCCCAAAAACGAATGGGCATATTTGACTGAAAAAGGAGAGCACGAGCAACTTGTAATATATGACGATGCTTGCGCTCGACAACTCCATTTTGTTGTGGAGTGGAAACGCAAGAACTCTGAAATTCAACACCGTTAATTATAAAAAATGAACGTAGAGAAATAAACTCGCTACCATTGTCACTGCAAAAGAATTTAATTTGTGAGTTAAACTGGTTGTGAACAAAAGTGAAAAACGATTTAAGCAATGTAGCAGCATCGGATTTATGGGACATAAGAAATAACCACGTGCAACGAGTAAAGTCATCCACAATAGTTAAAAAATAACGAGCACCAGAATGTGTTTGATGTTTATGTGGGCCTCAAATATCACAATGGATTAATTGAAAAGGTAAAGTAGAAGAAATTGAACTTAACGGAAATGGTAATCTAGTCTGTTTGGCCAAAGGACAAACATGACAAAAATTGTCAAAAGGGGTATGAATAGACTTATTAGACTTAGAAATAAGACGTAGACAGGCAGGAGATGGATGGCCAAGACGATGGTGCCAGGTAGCATCGGGATGGGAAGTATGGCAAACAGTTGGTGAGGTGTGAACTGGGGACATGTAATAGAGGCCGCCACTTTGCTTACCCCAGCCAATCATCTTCCCCGTAGCCAAGTCCTGTAAAACACAAAAATCTGGGAACAAAATCACACAACAATTGGAGGATTTTGTATCTTTACTGGCAGACAAAAGATTTAATCGAAAAGAAGGCACATGAAGAACATCTTTTAAAGCAATATCTTTATTAAAAATGAGTGTCCCAGTAGAGTTGATGGGTACGAGGGAACCAGTGGGTAATTTGACAAAAGGTGCGTGAGGAGGATGAGAATGAATAAATAAAGAAGAATCAGAAGCAATATGGTCCGTGGCACCACTATCTAAAATCCAACAATTCGAGGAAGCGGAATTAATAGAGGGATGCTCACACAAACCTGCGACATTTGCATAAACATCATTATTACCCTTGGATAAGTGTGGCACATTTGCCATGGCAGTAGTCAATTGTTGATATTGCTCATAGAGTTTGCTAAGAATTTCTTCAATGTGGTGCAACTTGTCAGTTACACCTGCTTCCATGCGGCTGAAATTGGTTTGCAGCCTACCCAAGCCAGCTTCTAAATTTTCAATACGCTCTTTATTTGTTCCCGTGGTAGGTTGATAGAGAAGGTGGAATGCTTCAGAAAAATCAAAAAGAAATTCCAGTTCGAAGGTAAAAACAGAGGGTGGAAGGTGTGACGGCTAGGGTTTGATTTGGTTTACAGGAGGAGCCCTAAAGCTCTGATACCATGATAGAATTATTGAGAGAGAAAGAAACTCTGTATATTATTGTATATGTAAAAATAATGTACAAAGACTCCTATATAGAGATAGAGATAGAGATAGAAATAGAGATAGAGATAGAGATAGAGATAAGGATACATAATCCTAATCCTAAACTAACTAGGATACATATCCTAAACATATTTTCCTTTAACATTCTCACTCTTGCATTTTCTTCTCTCTCTCACTTTGCATAAATTCCTAATCTAGTTTTCACATTCCATTATATACTTTCACGAATCTTAAGTATAAAGTTCTATAATCTGCAATTTATAATTTATCAAAATGATAATCAGTGCCCAACACTCTCAAATGCGATTTTGGAAATATTCCAAGTGCCGGTGCAAATTTACCCAAGTTTTTCATTAACCATTTTGCCTTTTTGGTACCAAGGAGCGGACAAGTTCCGGGAAGTTGTCTTTTCTTCTCTCCGTTCCGTTCCCCTTTCCATCTTCGGGTTCCCTGTGATCCCATTTCCTGTAAAGTTTTCTCTCTCTCAAGATTAGATCTTGGAGTAGTTTCTCCTCAAATTTGAGGTTGGTTACCCTAACGAGGTAGATCCGATCTTGAGATTTTGTGCACAGATTCTCCTTCAAGCTCTTGCTTTTGTTTGTCTTATATGGTCGGAAGACATAAAGCCCCATACTACAACTCCAAGATCCCATTTAGAACTCTTGTCTTTCTCCAAGAAATTTGAGGGCTCATCGGATCTGGTTAATCTTCGCTACCACATGGGTCCCGTGCGCTCCTCCCAGAGTGTTTTGACTGTTGAGGTGGTGGGTTTGGTGAGATGGGGTTCAAGGAGGAGATGGTGACTGTAGAAGGAGGGGTGAGGAGAGAGGAGAGATACATATGGGACTGAGAGAGAGAACCGCAAGAGACAGATAGAGAAGTCAAATTTTGGGTTTTGATTTTTTTTTTTACTTAAACGACGCCGTTTTAGTCATGTTGTGCATTGTGTTGTGTGTGTAGCATAACTGTTACTACCCCACTTTTGAACATGGGAATACGGGCAAATCAGTTTTACTTTCCATCACATATGGAAAGGAGGAGAGCCGCTACAGGGGTGTGAATATTAACTGGTAAATTGGATTGGATCGGTAAATTGAACTCAATCGATAATTCAATCTAATTTTTTGTTCAGATTGGTTCGGTCTAGTCCGTTTTGAGTTTTTTTTTTAAATTTCAATTTGATTTTTGGTTTTTAACATTTAAGAGCCGGACCAAACTGGTCCTCCAAACCGGACCAGTTCTGCAAATGTTAATCCTAAAAATAAAATTATATTATTTGTCGATTATAAATGTACACCAAAAGTTGTAATTGTTTATTGATTTACACTTTGCATGAGAGCATTGTGGAACCGTAACTTTACTGACTTGGTTTGTACACTACTTTAGATTTGATGCGATTATTTTTTTATTGTGATTTCGATACCATTATTCTTGATTGTTTGACATTATTCTTGATTACTTAAAATTCTTACAAAAAAAATTTGTTACAATTGGACTTTTTTTATTTTTTTTTAGAAATATGGACTTGGACCCATCTAAACAAAAAACCAGCCAAACCGGCCGTAAACCGATCAAGCCAAACAGGACCAAACCGATAGATTTCGGTCCGATTTTTTATTTCTTATTTTTTCAAACCAAACAACCAGTTTAGTTCGAATTTATTGGCTAAACCGAACTAGTTACACCCCTGGTTGCTACTCACCTCCCTCAGCGGACAAAATAGGAGGGGCTGCTCCATTCTACCAAAAAGTCCTTATATTTTCTTCATTTTTTTAATTTTAAGTATTTATGTGGTATCAAAATAAATCTTGTGTTGTGTATATTTTCAATTCAAAAAAAATATAAAAAATTCACAAGTGATTAAAAATAATATTTAAAGATCAACCGCGAGCTTGGTTATTGAAAACAATTTTTTTTTTTAAGTGTTCCGTAATATTTAAAAATTTAAATACAAATATTTTAAATATCTTTTTCAAATATTTTAGCATTTCTATAAATTAGTTAGTAATTCAACTCTTAATACAATGTCCATTACAATACAATTGTGAAATTATGAAGTACATAACAATACAAATTCTACTTAATATTTTTCTCACCCATTACTTCATACCATAAGTTAAGACATACGATATAACGAGTTGTCTATCCCTTAGCTTCATCTGATGCATTTGGCCACCACCATACTGGGATAGGTGGTACAGAGTAATGAGATCTCAAGAAAACTTGTACGAAGTATTGACCAATACGAACAATAGTAATTTCTTGATGCGCTTGGAGGGAACCTTAATGACAAGTGAGTAAAACAATCCGAAGCATTTATCTCAAATATATGCAGTACAAGGTTTTACCTTGATGCGGCGACACATTCTAAAGTTATAGAGTCCATCTAATGTTGAGTTGGCGCTATAAATTTAGTAGATTATTTGCCAAACTGACTTGTGGATAAAGCAGACTATATAAGTCCATATTTTCTTGAATCTCTTAAATTAGATCCATTTGCACTTGTCCCAAATCATCTTCGCTATAACCAACAAGCACGACTATTGCCTTGAATCCACAATGATCGTCAACTTAGACGTCAACAGTGTAACGCCTCGATTTTCGGCACATTAATAAATCAATTTTAAATTCTATTTTATTATTTAAAACGACAATTTAAAAGAAGACACCCATTTTATTAAATATTGATAAATAAATTACATAGATTAGAAATTGAAAGATCAATGAAATAATTTCTAGTAACTAAGGCAAACTGAGTTTGAAACTAAAAAAATTAAAATACCTTTCTGCGTTTACAACTGAATTAAATTTAATTAAAGAAATAGAGTATCTAAGAGTATAACAGCTAGGTGAAGTCTCCTAGTTGGTAGCCTCCGGCTCGATCTACTATATTGGTCTCTCGATCTGCATATCTACATCTAGCATGAAACGTCAGGGGCAGTGAAATTACACTAATGAGTTTTGACACTCAATAGAAATTGTTAACCGAAAAATCGAACCCAAAGGTAATAAAATATATGACAGATACATGATAAATTCATAACAACGAGATACAAGGTAGTAAACAAGAATAACTGAATCAAGTAAATGCATACATCAAAAACTATAAAGAAAAGTTGAAGTGTTTTATGCTCATTTCTCGTTGTGTCTTTTAACTTGGGACGACACCCTGGAAATTAAACCCTTAAACAACTCAGCACAACGACTAGTGAGAATATAACCTACCTCGGGAATAGAACTTGAAATACAAGAGTGAAAAGGAATCAAATCATTAATCACCTGAAAAATTTGACACAGAACAAGAGTAAAGGAGAATTGAATCACCACTCATCTCGAAAATCTAATCGGGAACAAAAGTGAAGAAAAATCAAACCACCAATCACCTCAAGGATCTAACCCGAAACAAAAGTGAAGGAGAATTGAACTACTAGTAATCTCAGGAATCTAATCTGGAACAATCTAAAAAATCTAACCCAACACAAGAGTGAGAATGAGAATCGAACAACCAACAACATTGAAAATCTAACTCGAAAATAGTCTCGGGAATTTAACCCAGCAATCAAACAGCACAACAGCTATAATTCTTTAGTTTCACTTTCATCATTATGTTCAATGTTCTCATATTACCACATATCACAACAATATCTGAATAACATAAAATGACATTCCTCAATCATGCATGATATCATCACAAAACACATAGTTTTAGTTGGTTATTCATTTCACACAAAATTCCTCGAGGACCTATGGACATATCAAATCACAAATGTATACATTTGCAATGTGTATCATATCAAAACAGAGGGTTAAACAACACTATGGACAGCTAGCCTTGCACAAGAGACAGGAAAGAGGTAGGGCTGATGGAACTTACTACCCCTTGACTTGCTTTCTGAAATCACTGTCGGAATGCTCGAAAATATGCTGAAAATTTTACAAAATTACACAGGTCGCTCGAGTGGCCTTCGCCATTTTTTAGGATAAATTTCATCAACACCCCTTCAATTTTAATAGAATCACAATGCATATTCCTATATTTTTTGAAATGACATTGACCCCCTTATTGAATAATTTTGTTAACCTTTGTTACATTACTAAATCAAGTTCCTAAAATACACTCAGTGAAATTCTAGCCTTGAGATGAATGAATCCACTCAAAACAAACTCATTATCCTGAAACGGATTTGAATTGAATCAACCGTGCAAAACACACACACTTTTTTGTATCAAACCAAATAAATAAATGTTACCTAAAATCTTCAAATTCAAAGTGAATTTTCTAAGTATATATGAACATAATATATTTTATTTTATACATATTGGTTTGAGAGCCAAAGGGACCAGTAGCTATAGGTGATGAAATGTTGCGGAGGTGGTTGGCGAAAAAACCGATTTTAGGATATCACAACAAGTAGTGTCGATAGTAATTATGTTGTAAATATTTTTCGGGCTAGTTTGTAATTTAAGTTGCATTAAGTTTGGCTAAATTGTTTTTGATTATTTTTTTATTCTTATTTATTTATTTTTAAAATTTTTGAGTTTAGCATCAAATTCTTATGAATTATTCGTTCGTAATGATTAGAAAAATAAATAACGAAAAACATAATCTAAAAAGAGAACATGAGGCCAAACATGATAGGTTTGATCTAACTTTCTTTCCCAATTAATTTCTTTTTTGTGTTTATTTAAATTTTTCCTGCGTTTAACTATTTTGTAATATTTTGTTTTAGATTATTGATTTGTGTCCATGAAAAAAATCAACAAAACAAATAAATAAATAAATCGCACTGGGAGGAATTAAAAAAGTAAGAAGTAAATAAATTGAACTTGGAAAAAGTTCAAAAAGACAAAATTAATTCAAAAAAATTAGTCTGTTTTAAATAATTTTAGTTTTAGTGATTTTTATAAAAATTTTGATAATAGTTTCTTTACTTTTTAAATTATTCTCGTCAATATAAATTAATAATTTTATAAAATATTTGGTTGAGAGACACATTAATGGTGTGACCTTTTTGGTCCGATTCTATGAATTAGTTTAAAATTTTTGAAATTTTAACTATAGCTTAATTAATGAATTCTAAGCCTAAATGTACTCTCCAGTTAATTTGAGTTCTCACAAAATAAATAAATAATTAGTGTGAAAATTAAAAATTTATTAAATTAAAAAAATTGAAATTTAAACCGTGTCCTAATTGATAAATTCTAAGATTAACTGCGACTTTCAATTTTATGACTTTCAATTTTATTACTACTTATTTAATTTTATTTTTAATTACACATTTTTTAAAAATGCAATGTAAAATAGTGAAAGGGAGGAGAATGACATTTTCGTGATTCGGAGGGGGGAGGGGAATGAATTTTTGTAATTTAGAAGGGAAGGAAATGGGGAGGAGAGGGGAGTGACAATTTTGAAATTTCAGGAGAGAAATTGGACATTTATTCAGAAAGAGTGTGATTTTTGTCTTTGGGAAGGGGTAGAAAGTAATTTTCTAATGGGATGAGGTTATGAGTTTTGGAGAAGAAAAGCGAAGAAATTGTGTGGATTTAGAGAAGAATAAGGAAATATTTATATGGGAAAGAGAAAGTTGATTCGAGGGTTTCAAGGAAATCAGAGAAAATGAATGGTGGAGAGAGGTAAAGTGGGAATGAGATAAAATTTATGATGGGATGAAAATGTGATATGAGAATAAAGATGATGGATGTGATAAGTTTTAATGGAGAGACAGTGTGTGTGTGTCAATGTGTGTGTGGATTATGTATATATGGTGTATGTGTATAAAAAGTATAAGGTACACGTATAAACATACACAAAATAAGTTTTTAAATGCTCGATTTAAAATTTAGTGCATGAATTTTAAAATACTTACTCAAGTTTTTCTTTATTAGCAAATTTTAAAATGCGGGTCCTTACAGTTATTCTTCTTTCAGTAATTTACTTCATTATTCTATTGTTGAACGTCCTTTAATTTTTGTCCACATTAATAACGGAATGGATAAATCTCGACACAAGTTTAAATTAAAATTTCACCACAAGTTTCCATTTTACCCCTACTCTTTTGAAGTTAATTTAAATTCAAATTTGATAAGATTACTTAATGGAATTCTTGAAAGTGACAATTTTTAAAATGCAATTATTTAGCTATTCTCTAAGAAGGACCAAAATTATAAAAATGGTTATGTTGGCTGTAAGCCCTGCGAATAAATTTGACTGTGTATTTAACTCTTTGCCAAAACTAGGGATGAAGAGCAAGACCTGACTCTCATGGAGCACGTGGGACTCAATGTCAGATTATTTTTTTCCCTAAAGTTTGTAAATTTGAACGAAATTTTCTCCCATAAAGTTTATCGTACTTGGTGATCAAAATGCGATACATTTACATTGCAAACGTACTCTACAGATGAGTTCTGATAGTTTAATCGAATTATGATCCTTTATAAGAAACAGTGGAGACTGGAAGAGAAAACTTAAGGGTGTGTTCGTTTTGAGTGTTTCTGAAACAATTTTTAAAAACGAAACTCTAAGACGTTGTTTGGTATAAGTGTTTCAGAAACACTTTTTATAGAGATATGAAGTTGTTTGGGAAAAAAATAAAAATGTTTGAGAAACTTATTCCAAAAACTTGTTTGGGAAAAAATCTCCCGAACTCCCTAAACGAACATAGATTCACCTGCTTGCTGTCAAGTTTGGCATTAATGCTACCGATTACAACGGCTATAATGGGGCATGCATTCTTCATCCCCAAGTATTGTGAAGAATAGGGCTACGCAACAAAATGAGTGATCGATGGTAGAACAATACTTTGGTAATACAGAGAGAGAGAGAGAGAGAGAGAGAGAGAGAGAGAGGGAGGGTTTTGGCGAAGAAGTAACAACATGATCTAGTGTTTGGTAAGTTGTAACCCAGTCTGCGTGATGGACGTTGCCTGCGTGCAGTGTAGGCCAAATTAAACACCATCTGCAGAAGCATAATCAACATTTCCACAGGACAACTAATGAGTCAATATAGTATGCCGGAAATCAAATATCTTCTTATACATAACCGTACCCAATCCTGAGCAATAAGAGAGAGGCGGCAAAACAAAAACAAGAAAAAATGCTGCGGATCCTGGCCCACGGGGCTTATGATTAAGCTAGTGAAAGTTCAGGGTCACATAACGGGATATGCCATTATAAAGGTAAATTTGTCTTCTCAGTGCCATGCTTGTAGCATTGAAAATATTCCATCATCTTCCACAACCAGTTTGAATTTGGAACTTCTTGGCGATAGATGAGAAAATATCCCTGCACTATTTTTCAGCTTTTCTTTTACACTATGTTGAGCAGCATCCAACTTTTTTCACAGCAGATACATCATCCTTGCCCCCAATATTAATGGTTTGTCCCTTGGGCAAGGCTGCAGGGTCATCTCCAATGTCCAGAGCCTTCTTGCTTACCACATGATATATTTGAGTAAGAACTTCAGTGAAGGAGTTCTCCACATTCATGGACTCTAGAGCAGAGGTCTCCATGAAAAATGTGCTCTCTCTTTCAGCAAATGCTTTCGCATCTTCGGTGGAGACGGCCCGCAAATGGCGCAAGTCCGCCTTGTTTCCGACAAGCATGATCACAATGTTTGTATCAGTGTGAACCCGAAGCTCCTTTAACCATCTCTCTACGTTCTCAAATGTGACATGTCTAGTGACGTCATAGACAAGCAACGCGCCCACGGCTCCTCGATAGTATGCACTTGTGATTGCACGGTACCTTTAACAAACAATATGGAATTAAATAAGGACCCATTCTGAGGGGAATGTATTCACGTCAAAGTTCTTTATCAACAGTACAGGAAAATAAAGATGACGTGTTGTTCTAGTCGAGAGGGCTGCCTTAACTAATACAGGATAAGCTTGCATACTACAGGGTTAAGGATGTCCATGTGATTGGAACTTGAAGCATATTAGGTACATTTAGCCTTTTTGTTGCATACCAAAATTTGTAAACTGCAACCAAACAATCACAATTTCTGGAAACTATGTTATGGACAAACATCAAGATAAGAGAACTATATCAGGAAGGATAGAGTACTGGGGTAAATTCCTCAGTTCATTAACCTCTGGCTCAGTTCAGAAGCAGTAATGCTAACCTTAGGGCACGTTCAGCAGTCTCGCTAGTCTCTGATTTTTGCCAGAATACATAGCCCTTTGGTGAAAATCAGGCTCCAAGAATCTCGCCTTTAAGCTTGCCATTGTAGATTGAGCTACACTTCCTTGCCTCAGCAAGCAAGTAGACTCAAGTGCCCTAGTCATCCTCTCCCTCTCTTTGGGGACCGTTTCTTCTTCATCTTCATCAGCACCATCAAGGGATGGATAGTGCGCTCTCTCTCGCTCTCTCATATGCATATGTCTAAATATGGCGCACGCACACACATATATGCAGGGATTAGGGCTTGGAATTTGATTGAAAAGGATGGCTACTCAATTCTAGTAACTCTAATTGTTCAATATCAGATATTGTGGAGTTTGTACCTCATGCCCCGAACATGTTAGATAAAATTCCATAGAGAAACTTCTTCTCTTCACTGGAAGGACTGGGTAAAAATAAAATACAATAATTATAACTTGTATTGTTTTAGGAAGAAGGAAAAAAATGACCTAGGCAAAATAACTAGCAAAATGGCTAGGCACTGCTGTACATGCTTTTACATGGCAAAAGGAATAAGAGAAGAGCATGCTCTATATCACCCTACTTATCAATTGTAAGAAAACATCACCCCAACCCCATCTCCTAACCAAGCAGCATCAAGCAAAAATGGATTTGCATTTGGATGACCATTGCTTTGATTGGTCCAACTCATCACTACTGGAAAATCAGTCATTTCTCATAACATCTTAATAAACTAGTGTGTTCACATTAGCGTACTCGTCTCTTGTTGGGATTTTTTCCACATGCTATTTGTAGAAGAGGAAGCAACCCACAATAAATACACAACATATATACAAAAGACAAACATCATGAGTAACTAAGTACAATGTAAGATCGAAAAATACTCAAACCTCACACCCTTTACCCCAGCTCCTTGCTCAAGAATAATTGAACCTTGCTCACCTGTGTCCCCCAACCTCAAACCGCATCTGCTTCCTTGATGGTATTTTTTCTCTCATATTCACATTTCTATGTTGTCTTCGATACTTTTTCACACCTAAATCCAAATGCTACTGGAGATTTATAGATCTATATGAGATTGACCACTCTACCCTGTATTTTGCTCCCAAGTCTATCACCAAACCACCTCAAAGTAACCCACTGCAAGTGGGTTCTTCCTTTCTGCGAAATACCCTAGGCCTTTGATGGGACCATTGTGACGAAAACCTAAGTAACCCATTCAACTTCCTCTCCTTACCTAGAAAGAATTTTTCAAAAATGCGTGGACACCTGAAAGGGTAGTGATTTGGCTTGCTTAAATGTTTGGCACACACAAAATAATTAAAAATACCAAAACTCCGGAAATGGCAAGCCAAGGATTTTAATTGGAAAACTTTCATAAAGAATCCAACTTAAAATAATCTGGGAATTATGAAAGTTTCTACCATCTAGCTACCTAATTCCTCGTGGTGATATGTTGGCAAAAAGATCTCAATTGTTAAATATAACATACCCTATAGCATGGCAACTGAGAAAATATAAACCTCCACTCGACTAAGCCTGGCAGAATAACTCTAAGACATCCTTTCACTTAAACCCAACGCTACATAAGCTCGTCTAACTGAAAGAATTCATTAACATTATCGTAACCAAAACAAAGCATCGAAAGCAAATGCCAGATCTGATAGGAGAAAGCAAAAGAATATCAGGCAGCGAATGTATATTGGTCAGTTTTACAGTTTTCTAATTATTTTGATGTGCCAAACCTATAGCCATCAAGAGTCCCATCCATATACAGCGGAACAACGCATGAATGACGAGTTCACGATATAGAGATCTAAAAAATCAAGCAAATCCCACAATCAAAATAGATTAAGAATGTGATTAAATTACCAAATAAGATAGAAGCAAAGCCAATTACATGCGAACAGACCGAACTCAGAGATCCCAAAACAGAGCATCGGCCTCGGATTACACAATTGACAGATAGATCACAAAAATTCATATAAACTCCTGTATAGATGTAAATAAAAGGAAGAAAAAAAAAAGGGGAGGGGAGGGGGGAGAATATGGATCTGCACCTCTCTTGGCCGGCGGTGTCCCAAATCTGGGCCTTGACGACCTTCTCGTCGACGCGAATGCTGCGAGTGGCGAATTCTACGCCGATGGTGGACTTGGACTCGAGGTTGAACTCGTTCTTGGTGAATCTGGATAGCAGATTCGATTTTCCGACGCCGGAGTCGCCGATTATGACCACTTTGAACAAATAGTCGTAATCGTCATCCGCTCTGTACCCTCCCATTTACTTCCCGATAATTTATATGCAGATATATATGTATGTGGAGGCAGGGAGGGAGAGAGAGAAAGAAGGATTTTGAAGATGAAAATGGGAGATGGTGTAGCGATATATCTGTAGATTTGGGGTAGCAAACAGATCTCAACATTTTTCAAGAGGGAGACAGGTGAGTTTTAAGAGGGGTACAGAGAGGCGGGTGCACACCGTTATGTCGTGCATTTGAAGAGAGGGGATAGAAAGAGTGAAAGCATTCAAAGCTGTAAATATTTCTAACACTGTTTATTTGTTAAAAATTTGATATGAAAATATTATTTCTAAAAAATAAGTAATGAAGGGCAGCAAAAAAAAAAGTATTTTTTTATATGTCTATTTGCAAATAGTTAGAAGAAAATAAATAAATATTAAAGGATTTGATCACCGTTACATATATGACTAAGAAGAGTTATACGTCTACTTAGCAAAAGAATCACTTGGAATTCATTTATTATTGAAACTACTCTAACGTTCTGGGATCCTCACAATTTGTCTTTGCTTTCTTTTTTTGTGGTTTTTAATAGTTTAGAGTTTTTATATTCAAAATCCAAAAACTCCAACACTTACCAATCTAAGAAAAAATGTTAAATTTATTGGTATTTGGATTCATTTAGTAAGCAAAATAATTTTGTAATGTTGAAGGAGTTTTCTTATTAATAATATATAGACGTTATTATACATCTAGCTCAAGTGGATCAACCTATTTATTTCTTTAAAAAAATCAAGTAAATTAAGGGAACTTCAAGTGGTCACTTTTTACATTTTCCTCACTCCCTATTTTCTTCTTCAAGAGAATCTCCGAATTGATATTTAGTGTCATAATCGTACTTTAATAAGTTTATTTTGTTTGGACTTGGGCGTAGATGATCACAATTTGCTCCGCCATAAAAATGTCATTCTGAAACCTATTATTTCCTCCTTGGCACCCCCAAGTAACAATATTCAGGGCTTAATATCAAACGACTATGGCTTCTCCCCAGCCCGTCTCCAGATCAACCATCCCCGCCCCACCGGTCCATGTTAGGCAGACTATTAGTAATCTATTATAAAAAATATGAAAGGCAGAAACATAAACAGAAAAACTTACTTAAAGCGTAAATGAATTTCAAATGCAATGTACATTGAAGCATAATCAGTAGAACGCGAAAAACAGGGGCGGAGCTAGGAATAAATTTTGGGGGTGGCAAAATTTGAATATGTATATGTTCGAAATTAACCGTCCATAACACCAAAAAACATTCACATGTTCTTAGTTTAATCTTATCTAAAATCAAATTAAAATATACATATCTTATGAATAAAGAAAAAATACAGCACGAACACTTAATTAATATTAAAAAATTCATTTATGTGGAGCCTAATATTCATTTATGTGGGGCCTAATATTCATTTATGTGCTCCAATACCCTCTATCACCATATGTTAATTTATGTTGGGCCTAATATTCAATGTAAGAACACTCACACGAATGTATAGTGACCATTGAAGGTGTTGAGACACCACGTGTGGTGTCCCAATATCACTAAATAATTACTCGTAATATGATAATCAAAACAAAATTTTTTTTTTTTTTTAGAATTTTGGAAATTGGGGGTGACAAGTGCCACCTCCCCCCACTAGGTGGCTCCGCCACTGGCGAAAAAGCTAAAGCCTGATCGATGTTTGTATTGGATACAATCTCCGTAAGACAAACTATGTCCTCGATGCTACGAAATATAGTGGCGTCTTTTTCCTAAGATGCAACGATCAATCTTGTAGTAGCATCGCTGCAAACTACAAGTCTAGTGAACCAAATATGTGTACTAAACTCTCTCTCGAAGAACTGAAATTTATACGTCAAGATGCTATGTAATGCAAGAGCAGGGGTTTGATTATTAAGTGTGAAATTATGGAATGGAATTACCTTTATTTATAGATAGTCAAGAGGTGCAACTCAGCTCAAGAGTTGCACTGGTTCGGCTCAAAAAGGTAAGAGGTGCACCACTTCGGTCAATTGCATTGGTTCAGCCCAAGGGTCGTAGTCGTTGGGCCTTCAAACGGTCATGAACCACCAAAGACTAATGATCAAAAAATCTGTTTGGGTCACGTGGGCCTCTGAAACGATCCAAAGCATTTGAACGGGTCAGAAACAAATCCAGAATTAATTCTAGAAGGAAATTAATTTAACTCATTAAATAAGTTTCTAATAAAAAGAATATTATTTAAATGATCTAAACCCAGTACGACTGATTGGTGGTGCGCGCGTGGTAATTTGCACAAAAAGCCTATATTACCTAAGTCCTTCTCCATCTACAAAAGTGGGGTGTCCCTTGGGACCTAAACCCTTAACTAATGTCAAGCTATATTAGCCACTAGAAAGTTTCACATTTTTTTTATGTGGGACTAACATCATTTTCAGCTAAAATTATCAATCTTTGGAGTTTACTTTGGATTCAATTTTCAATTAATATACAAATAGTTTTGCCCAACAAACTACACAATTTCAAGGCCCCACGTGTATATAAACACATTGCCATTTGGATCTAAACATAAAAATATGTGAGACATACTTTTATTTTTGCTTAAACTTAACTAAAATTATATTTTCCTAAACCATTTTTCCAACAGCTTCACGCCCGCCGCAGACCGCCAGTGCTTCTTCACAATTGCCGTCGCGTACAACCGCTTATTGTACACCCTTAACTTTGCCAAACAGGTAGAATGAGTTACATAAATCTCTTTTATGCATAACTTGTTTATGTCCTTGAGTCAATCTCAGATGTTGCTCTAGCACCAAGACAGCTCGCACATTGTGTACATTCAATGCTCGTTCATGTTCTCAGCCATTCTTGCCGTTGTAGTAAATGAAAAAGGTCCAGAGTATATAACATGATTACATGCTTTTTTTTTTCTATGTTAGTAGGCGTCATCTCTTATCCAAATGCTAATTGCTCATGCATTCTCGTGGTTATATTTTAATGCCAAAACCTAATATGTTCCAAGGATTTAATTGCAACACTATAAATACATTGGTTGAGTCCTTTTCAAAAAAATACAAGATTCTCTGTGCAATACTTTTTAAATCCATATTAAAATGAATGATGACGGACTTGAGGAGGCTATAAAAGACATTGACTAATTGTCTATAGGTTACTCCCTTCATCTTTAGATGGAGTTTGAATCAGAAGATGATTTTTATTAGTTTTATAATAATTACGGAAGGAGTTTGGGTGTGTTAACACACAGATTTCGAGTAAAAAAACAAAGACAGAAAAATGATGAATAAAATTAATTTATTAATTTATAGAAAATAGGATTACAATCTCTGATGTAATTTTTAATCACAGAAAATAAATCATCTGATGCTTCTCTTCGAATGTTGAATTGAGGGCTTGACAGCTTATTCTTGAATTAGTTGGCCGAATCTTCTTCAAGTTTTGTGAAGAAGATGACGGTTGGATTTGACTGTTCTTTTGGACTTTGAAGTTTTGATTTGAAGAGACGCCTGATTGATGTAAACTTGCGATGATTGGATTTGACTGTTCTTCAGGATTTTAAAGCTTTGATCTGAAGAGACGTCTAATTTGATGTGGACTTGAAGAATTCTGAAAGGTCTTCGCAGCTTTAATCTTCAGAGCTCTCTAGAAGCTTGTGTGATAAGTGAGAGTTGTGTCTTAAATATAATGGAGGCCACCTCTATTTATAGGGCATGTGGGATGAAGAGTATAAATGCGATAATTATTATTTTATAATTATCCTTCTATTTATCCATTTATGAAGAATAATTTTTATATATATATACACACATACATACATACATATATAATTTTTATGTCGCTAAATTGCTTAATTTGATTGATAGAGCTTGACAAATAGAACGTTGCATCATTTTAACACGTGGTGTTGTATGATTGGACCAGTGTAGTTTTGATTTTTGATTTATAGACACTTGACAATATTGATTGACCAATTATTGTGTTCTATTTATCAGGTCTTGAATACGTAACAACTCTTAATAGACCGAAAATTTATAAGGCTAGAGGGTGTTAATATTAGAAGAAGTTATCCTATGAAAAGCAAGGAAGATGCTATTGGTATTAATTGGACGTTCATATGTGGTAAGGAAGGTGAAAGGGTTTACATGTCTTTTTATCTTTTCGGGATAATATTTATGAGGAAATTAATGAATATTTAGTAATTTTGGCATTTTCATGTTTTTTTTGGGGGCAATATATAGCTGTTGAAAATATGTTTTTATCATGAATACGCTTTTAGTTATTCAAAGTTATTGAAAAATCAAGTTATATATGAAGCAGGGCTTACATTTTTCTACTGTCCACAGAGGCAAGCCACATTGGAGCAAAACGTCTCACTCTGAACGTGTCCCCCCAGAACGTCTTTGCACCGTCTCTCTCTGTCATCCTCCGCACAAAACTTCTCCATCGCACCTTCTCTCTCTCTCTCTCTATAACAAAGCTCGGAGTCGGGGCAATTCAAAGAACTCGCATTGAAGCAACAAATGGATAGCAAACTGTGCAGATTATCATCCGATCATCTTTTCTCACTGAAGGTAAATCGCAACAGTTGTAAGTGTTAACCAGGGGTTTAATCGTTTTTATCTACTCGTCTAAGGTTTTCGATTTAATTTCGCTTCTTGTTCGTTGGGATTAGTTGAGTTTTGTATTCGTGTCCATAAGGATTGTGTTGCTTATGTTTCATTTAGGTAATCGTTTTTTATTGTAAATGCTGCAATGTTGATATTTGGATTATGTTGTACCCAACTAGGGTTATCTATGCAATATTGCAATGCATAGTTAGTCGATGAGAAATTGCGGTAGATGAAGGAAATCAAAATATTTGTTACTTTTGTCGTTTGATAACTAAGAATTTATTTGTATCAGGTATTAGGCACAATAATTGGATTGGTAATTCAATGTAGGAGTAGCTTATTTGACTTGTGTGTTTGAATTGGTGGATCCCATGTGGCATGTCTATATGACATGATGTATAAGTTCATGCGTAATTGGATGTGTTAATAGCATTGCTCGTTTGGAAAGCAGGATATGCAAAACAAAGTTGTTTTGGGCACATATAAGACTAAACGGCGTCTTTTTGGGCGCGTGAGGGGATGCCTTTCATTAACTCTAAGCGGCGTAGTTTGGGCAGGGCTGCAACCCTGCAGCATTTCAGGGGCTACAAGAGCTTTGGTCGTGCTCTCGTGTACAGTACGGGGACGACGCTTGTTATTGTAGCTAGGTCTTTTCTTTTGACATTTGAAACCTGTGAATGTATAGATATTGTTTCACATATTTGTGCTTTGTCCCATGTCTCGGGCCCTATTTTCCTTTGCTCATTCTTTTTTCCTTCTCTTCTTTTTAATGGGATTGATTTTTATTCTTGAATGCAGGCTCAACTGGTCTGGCTCAGTATTTTTCTTCACGAATTAGCTACGTTTTCCAATTCTTCTACACATTCTAATGTTTCCTCTCTTGCTATTCCTGTTTGGATTTTTCATACTGCGGACACAGCAATTTCAGTGCTTTAACAGCTTACATTTTTGATGTTTTTTCTTGTCTTTCAATGTTGAAACATCCCTGAGAATCTGAGATATATAACTTGTATTTTGTAGTTCTTTCAGCTACAAATCACTGACTACTTGGTCAGTAAATGACTCTTCATTTCTACTGGTTTTGATTGCATCATAATGCCATGGTCCTCCATCAATATGTTACTGTTGCAGATTTAAAGATGGTGACTCCAGTGACAAAGATTTGCTCATCTTTTTTTCGTGTTCATGAACCATTCTTCCGGGTTAATTCTGTTCGTTTGATCTCATTATTTCCAACACTTGAAGAATCTATCAGAGCAGCAGTGGAAGCCAAAAAATACCAGCAAATTTCGGATCTTCTTATTGCCTCAAAAGAGTCTTGCCAAACTGCAAACCCCTTCTCATTCCTCTCCACCTTCCCTTATGATATGAGAACCCAAGTCATCGACGAAATCTTGCAATCTTTTATCCCTATGAGACCCCGTTCTCGCTCTCATGTTGCCCATTCTTTCCTCCTCTCCTACACCCTACAAAGCCCTGATCCCCTTCCTCTTGCCCTTGCCATTCTTCAACGAACTCTACGTTCTGGATGCGTCCCTGTCCCCCAAACTCGGCTTCTTCTTTCCAGCGCATGGCTTCACCGACAACAACAATCTCACTCTATCTCAAGCCTACTTCTTGAGATGCAATCAATTGGTTATAATCCTGATACTGGAACTTGCAATTACCTTATTTCTTCACTGTGTGCTGTCGATCATTTGACAGAAGCAGTTAACGTATTGAACGGCATGAGTGGGTTGGGATGTATTCCAGACTTGGAAAGTTATAGTGCTGTAATTGGTGCTATGTGTGCAGTCAGAAGGACTACAGCTGCGGCGGAGAAGATGAAAGAAATGGTGGCCAAAATTGGATTGACGCCAAGACAGCAAACAGTGGCAAAAGTTGTTGCAGCAATGCGCAGAAACAAAGAGATTCGGAGAGCAGTTGAGATGATTGAGTTTTTGGAGAAGTCTGGGTTCCCAGTAGATTTTGAAAGCTATGAGTTAGGGGTTGAAGGGTGCTTGGAGCATGGTGAGTTTGTTTTGGCCGGGAAAGTTGTAATTAGGATGACTGGAAGAGGTTTTATACCTTATATTAGGGCAAGGCAGAGGGTAATTGAGGGGCTGGCTAGTGTTGGGGAGCAGGAGCTTGCCTCTGCTGTGAGGCAGAAATTTGTACAATTGAAATCTTAGCTTCTTGAATGCTTTTTGGGTGGTCTGATTGCCTAAGAAGACTTAAAGGTCACTGTTTCTGTAAGCTGTCGAGTATAATGACCTTTGGGTAGTATTCAAATGTTCATCAGTTTGGAGTACAACAGCCAAAGAGGATTTATTATCAATATCTTGTTACTTAGTAGTGTAAGAGATTTATCGTCTTCATTGAAGTTTACTAATGAGTACTGTATCTCTATTTTCTGGCCTGGTATCATGTCAGATTTAATCAATGCATGGACATATAAGCTATTTGGTGGAAGTGAAACTTAATTGCACGTGTCTTGTTTCTTATTTTCCTTAATGTTTACTCTCTTTTCGGAAAGATATTGATGCATGACAGTAGTTCTTTCTGCTTTACAATGTTTTCATTTTAAAGCTACGGATTATGTTTGCTTTTAGCTATCCTGATTAGTGAAGTCCACCATTCTTTTTGATGCAACCATTCACACCAACTTCAAAAAGGTTTCAGTAGTAGAATGGTGCCAGTTTTACTGACCAAATAGTGTCATCACGAGGAGCTTCAATGTGCAGCTGGTAGAGGTTGGACTTGAGGATGAACCTTTGTTCTACCTGTAAAACTGTCATCTCCATTCTTTTTTTCTTTTCTTTTCTTTTGATTTGGTTCAGTTTAATCTGACTAAAAGTTGACGGTCTGTAGGTTGATTGTGAACGTAGCCATCTTAGGTAGCAGCAGAAATCTTGACCCGCTTTTAATGGTACTAAGATGAGTTCTCCCCTAGAATGAAACATAAAGAGTAGTTTTATGAATTTGCGAAGCAAAGCAAAAAAAAAGAAAGAGTAGTTTTATTAACCTATCATGTTGTGTCTGGATCATCTCATTTTGCTAATCTGTTCTTACAAGCTATAGGATCCATCTTATTCATACCTAAGTACACATCCTAAGGTGTTCAGGCTAACTTCATCAAACTGATAAAAGCTTAATCTCATCGCTGCTGGTTCAGTCTTTGACTGGGTAGCTCGCCTCCATGGCAATTCCACAAGTACCTTCCTTATCTGTAGCACTGTGTTTGATCCTTATGTAGCCAGATTCACCCCATCCAGTCCCCCATGAGTTCTTCACTAGCCAGCAATTTTGTCCATTGTATACCCCATAGCCAACTACTGTTACTCCATGATTGAGATTCTTCCCGCATTGGCCTGAGAAGACACCACCAGAGTAGAGCTGGAATGCATAGCCGCCAGCGTCAATTGCAACGGATACAGGTTGTTTGGCAACTGCAGCTTGTAGGCTCTTCTCGTCGTTTGGAGGTAACTTTATATAGCCGTTGATTGTTGCTGCGGATGTTGCAGCTTTAGCTTTGTCACAGTCTCCGTTTCTTCCTACATACGGGTAATCATTTTCGGTTGCAATACCAGCGTTCTTTTTAATGAACGCGAAAGCTTTATCCATGTATCCACCATTGCAGCCTTGGTTCCCAGTTTCAACATCACAGTCTATGAGCTCTTGTTCTGACAATGACACTAATTCACCCGTTCTGATCTTGGTTATGCCTTCCACGGCTGCGACAGCTGAGAATGCCCAACAACTTCCTGCAGTGAAAGGTAAGTCAACATACGTCTCTTTTTTTGTGCATATGCAACCTTCTATGTTATGATTGAACCCTATAATCATTTTTTGAAGGCACCTATCTATTTGCTTTAACCTTGGCATAATAATGGCTTAGTAAAAGTATGTTCAACAACTTGACTGAAGAATGTCAGAATTTTCTAGAGGCGTATTTCAGAGACCAATCAGAACAGACCTTTGATGGGGTTCATTACCAAGAACCTTTATTATCATTATGACTTGTTGTTTTCTACTTTGCTCACTGGCAATCTAAACAGCATGTTGCAAGGAGAAGATTGAAATAATGTTAACAATTAGTCTTCTGAAAAATACCTTATAAACACACACACACACACACACACAAAAACAGAGGAGAGAGAGAGGAGGCGGCGCCCGGCGCCCGCGGGGGGGGGGGGGGGGGGGGGGGGGGGGGGGGCGTGGTGGTAAGAGGGAGAGGGAGAGAGTTATGCATTATATCACCAGATCTCAATGTTTCATAGATAAATGTAACTAACATATCTCCTTTGTAAAGGATTTCCCCATAATGGGCATGAACAGTTGCTCCTGGAATGGCCAAATAGGGTTTAGCTAATTGTATTGTGTTGAACTACTTCAACAATTGATCTCGAGTAGGATCATATGAAGAGGATGTTCTTTTTTAGATTTAACCAATTAATGGTATTTGATTCTGAAGGTTAGCTAGGTACAAACGTACATGAGATTTTCACCTCATACGGTTCAAGAAGTGCTCTTAGTTCAGTTCGGTAGCATGTGGATCTCCAAAACCCGATGTCGTAATGGAATTTGGGTCTACACCGGCACCATAATATCAGATTGGGGAGGAAGATGTGCAATCAAAATATGGTTTTTGGGATGGAATTTGTGGCGTCAACGTATAGGTTTTATCATTTTTCTAATTTCTTTCTTAGCTGAGTGTGAAAGACCTGCCTACTAAATAATTAGTGAACCTCTCGAACTTGCAGCTTCCGCTTTGACAAGTCGGTGCTATGATTACATCACTAATACCATTGCTATTACAGAACCATGTATGAGAGTTTCACCTCATGCGGTTCCTCACGCCCTTTTGGAAGAAGCTATTCGAGGAAGAGGCGAAATCTTTTATATTCGAGGAAGAGGCTTAAATAAATTGTTTTCCAATTCGAAGTTCTTAGTTAGGATGAATTTGAGTGATGGAATAATTTCAATGGTAACTTGATGAGTCGAGCACAAATATTGAAATAAATTTGATCCTTTATTGGATCATAATAACCCACTTTCCGAAAAGCTCTTCCTTCTCTTCGAGATAGAACATTAGTTATTTCAACATTGGACTTTGGACATATAATAGTTGCGAATCAAACAAGTTGTTCCAGTTCGATACCATCAAGAACTCCTAAGATTCTCTAGCATTGCTTCCTAAGAGCTACGTGTCTACTACCGATTTCGCCATAGCGGTATTCGATGTTTTGATGAATGATTTGAGAATCCAATTGAATCTAAGAGAGCATTTTATGATATTTAAACATGACGAGAGTAATATAGTCGCACTAGTCTAGTGGGGAATGGAGGGAGGGAGGGAGGCTATTGTACCTTGTATGCATGTGCAACATTGCAAGGCTTGTGGTTTATTCTGGTTTAATAAAAGTCTGGCAACAACCTAATTATTAAAACATCATGCTAACTAGTCTTACAGTTAGATTATGTTTTGTGCATCACGATTGTCTGTTGAGATTCACAGAACTGACTGGAGAATATCATCCAATGCTTCACAATTCATGTATTGCAGCCTACGTGGAAAGAGACTGGATGCTAATAACTCCTCCAAAAAGTCCTCATGTCTTTTGAAGTAGTCATAGAATGTTTTTTGTAAGAGCTCTTACCGTTGTAATTGCTCAATGTAGTTGTAACTTCCTCTTGAATCTAATGCCTTATCCAGAGGAGAAGTTACGATATACTGAATATAGTTAGTTGTCAGTCATCCTCCAAAAGATTTCATGTACATTCGTTTTGTTCATGTAGATGCATGAAAATACTTTACCGCATTGGCCTTGATCCTTGACTGGAGTCACAGCGCCTTCCTTCCTCCAGTCCACACTAGTCGGCAGAACCTTATATTTCTCATATACAATGCTCTTCCCCATGCCTGAATGATTAGTAGTTCCAAGGCCCAAGTATATGGACTTGAACTCATTATTTGTCATGTCTGCAAATTTGTTATCGACGAGCTTGAATGAGAAGTTTTGGGAATTGAACTGGTCAATGAACTGTATATTTGTCTTGTAAATTCTGAAACGCTGTTCCCGTTCATCCTCATCCTTGTACGATGGTGTGTATTTTTGCAGCCACTCTTCATATCTCTCCCTTATTGGATCAGTTTCATCAGAATGGATTATTGAAGGAATGCATAGAATGCATAATGTTAGGACTGTTATGCAAGAATTCCTAAAGACAAAAGGAGCCCCCATGGATAGCTTAAAATGCAGGTGGGAGAATGACGCCTGATATCTGAAGTGTTTCATTTGTTGTTCGTCATGTCTCTTTTCATTCCTACAGCACCAGACAATTTCTCACAGGCAAGTCTTCTTTTATGCATCTTTTGCTCAACCGCTTCTTGTTATGTCCCGTCCATGTCCATTTCATGATTTACTTATATGTTTTGGTGGGTTGACGTAATACAGTGCAAAACCATACTTATTTTGTTGCCACAAAACAAGGAGAAAACCTGGCTTGAGAAAAAGTGGGTGTTTGAGCATGTGACCTTGTGTTGGAAAACTAGTCGAAACATCTACATCTTAGGCTCCAATTGATGTTTCTTCTTCTTTTTATTCTTTATTTCTTCTTCTTAGACAATAGGATGAGAATAGGAGAAGGGAAAGTACCACCCGAACCAAGGTATCCCGCCTGGTGGTGAGGGAGTGTCTCATCCACAGAGTCATCCCTGGTCTTATGGGCTCAAATTAATTGATAAGAATTTCACTTGAACTTCTACTCTAGTAGTATTGTGTATTCGTGTGTATGTGTATATGTATGTATATAGATAGTCTTTATGGCATTTGGTAGTTATGCTAAACCCTTCCGATTGCTGAATGTCGTACATCTTTTGTTGGATGGTTTGTGGGGAAACCCAACAAACACACCCAGTCACTTCTTTGATGTTGCTAGAGTTTTTGGGTGTCACACCTTGCGCATGTAAGGTCTACTTGAGATTATGTACAAATTCTTGGGCAGTTTGCGTCGCATGATTCAGAGTTGTGTTTGTTGCAAACTAGTTTTCATACTCTTAATTGTAAAAATTGGTAGTTGGTTTTACGCAGGAATTTCTCCAGGAATGTCTTTCTCTGATACCTAGGTTCGCACCCGCCAAGCTAATCGGGCAGAGGATATTTTGGCCAAACAGACGGCTACTTGATTTTGTTGTAAATACTATCCTGCCGAGTTTGTTATCTAGAGTTTTGCTGTACGATAGTGTTGGCTCGGTTGCTCAGACCTCGTAAATGGGCAACACGGCAACACCTCTGTACTCTCTTCTAAGTCAATTCTATTTGAACTACTTGGAAACACTGCATAATGACAGGGGAACAATAGGTAATCTTATCAAGAGTGCTACACACACATCACTCAAAACGACGTCGTTTTGTGTTGAGGAAAATCCAAATATGTTTTGAGCAATTTGGGTCAAAAACATATTTGATTTTTTCTCAACTCAAAACGACGTCGTTTTGAGTGATGTGCAAAAGTAATGTGTGTAGCATTTTTGTGATCTTATATCATTATATATAGTCCATGTGCCAAACTTTTATGTTTTAATAAAAAATTTGGAAAGAAAAAGTCACCTCTTCTCTTACTGACTTTTTTAAGATAAAGAAAAACGGCTTATTATTTTATTAAGAAAGGAAGTTTGAAAGTAGTGGAAGTTTAGAGGTTATGAGTGAGAAAATGAACATAGAGGGGAGAGAAATGTTAACGATGTGCTACTCATGTGTGATTTTCAATGCTTTTCAAAGTTATCATAAACAATAAGTCTAGCTACATACTTTTTGGTTTACACCCGCTCACACTCTTTTTATATGTTTGAGATTTTGAATTTTTTTTATTGATTTATGATTTTTTTTAACGGTTAAATGAGTGGGGTTTATGTGCTGTGTAGGCAGAGTATGAGCGGGTGTAAACTAAAGGACATGTATATAGCATTACTGTTCCTCCCCAGTCTTAAAGTACGTTGGTGAAAATCTTCGCATGGCATGGCGTGTAAACAGGTAAAGGATTTTAAACCATAAGCATACTTTCTTATTCAATAGGGCTATAAACCCTCATGATATCAATAAAATGAAATATTTCTCCTTCCTCTTTTTATATTTACTTATATTTATTGTTCTTCATTAATTGAGGTCTTATTCTTTGTAAATATTACCGATTTGAAAATCGAAAACGGAATAGGAATTTGTAGGAGGTGAATAAATATCATAGCTGACCTAAAGGTATCTAAGAACTAACAAGTAGCCGATCCAAGGATTGAGGCCTTGTTCAGCTATTACATTGCTTTGGACATCGACCATCCTGAACAACAATCATCTCGGACCAAAGAGCTTCTCGGATGACAGTATCAGATGACGATCATCTTGGACAATGAATAAATATTTCCTATTTTGAGTATACATATAAATTGGTAATTCTTTTTTCCCTTTGTCTATATTCAAGAGACAATTCTAGATAGAATTTGTTTAAAGTTTCGTCTCAAATCAAAATCTCTTATAAATTAGTAATTCTTTTTTCGGCTTACTATAAACCTACGTTAGAGACAAACAAATGAGCGAAGAATTTTGCTAATATGAATAGAACAACTTGCGGAAGAGTTAAAATCGTTCTTAAAAAGCGACAAACTTACTAATCTCAAAATTACAAGTTTTATAACGAAAACTTTATTGGAACATCTCAAACAAAATTTTCTCTTAGCAAGGCTCACAAATACTTAGTATCAACCAAGAGACTACAAGATCTCAATGCAATCGCCAATGAATAAATTTTAAAAGTAACTGGAGGTCACACCAAGAGCAAAGATATTTCAATGACCGTACACTTAACAAACCCGTCAAAGAGAGGCAACCAAATAACTATGAAGATCTATCACAACATCCTAACGTTAATTCTACCAAGGAACTAGATATCCAACCATAATTAGAAGAATCAAGCTATACTTATAATTAACCAAAGAATTCTTCCAAAAGATAATTCTTGTCCAAATTAATTTTCTTGCACTCCATGTCCTAAACTAACAGGAGAACTTTTAAAACATTTTGCAAACACCTAAAAACAAATGTTATATGAGTGCGTTGCGTCCGGACGAACTTAACTATAATCTGAACAGAAAAAGAATGATTCCAAAGTTAATTTTGTCATCGAGCTCCAGACTGTCCTAATTTCCCTCCAGGCTAGCCCCAATATTGAGCCAAAAATCAACAAAGACTCTAATTTCCAGTCATAAATATTTTTCTACTGAAACAATTTAACCTACATCCGTTGAAGATATAACTATTCATAATATAACATGTACTGCTAGATGGAGCTGAGGTTGATGTAGTAATTAATTAGGGTTATGGTAGTCTTTTTCATCTGTGCAGTGTTATTTTTTTTTTAGTAATTGTTATTTTGGCAAAGGTTTTTGGGACAGCTATATGTATAATACCTGTGGTGTCAAGTTCTTCTAAAAATGCAAATAAAACATATATAAAATAAGTTGAATGAAGTGACTCTACTCCAATTGCAATAATATATGTGGCTATACCTGGTTGGAAGGGATTGCTAAAATCAAAGGGAGGAGGCACAAGAAAGAGGAGGCAACAAAGAGGGTCAGGAGATCAATCAAACAACATTAGTTACATTTGAGTAAATATATTTATACTTTTACTTTAGGATCATTTTGGATTGCCACGTGTGTAGTTGTTAAATTCGTAAATCTGATCTGATACGTCTTTTTAGATCTGATAATTAAACATTTATTGTCTGCACAAGGATCAACTCTTTAGTGTCATCCGATCAATACTATCCGGAAGATACTCTGATTCTTAAGCCAGAACATGAATGAAAAAGTACAAAAATATTTACATTTGTGTTGATTGCGCACTTTTTAAGGTTTTCTATTTTCCTTTATATAGATGATTATTTGTTCCCAAAATAGGTAATGAAATCTGTTTGAATCATTTTTCGAATAATCGAGGATTCTATTTTGGAATCTTTCCATAATATTATCCGACTTTCCATCACCAGTTTTTTGGTCACATCACCTAGGTTTTCGATGATGCCCTTCCTAGCCAAAAATTTGTCACCGCGTTAGCGAACCATTCTTTGATCGAACCTCTTTTTAGAACAGAGACACTTATGCACATTTTGGTATAAAGACATACTCTAACAAATACCTAACTCTATTTGCTATAGATCAGTTAATACAGCTCTTCAAGTTCTTCAGGGAGCGATATCGCATCCCTGTTGACATGGAACTGGTCTTGGAGGCACTTGGCGTGGATCCCCACCGAATGGCGCACGTGCCAATAATAACAATTCCCCTTGCATCCATTCTTTCACCAAGCGTTCTTCGAGCTCGACATCACAACTTCACTGGTCACAATCAATTTTTTTAGAGTAGTAATGGGTGTCATTCGAATTGTTGAGTAGCATAATATTGATTTCAATTTCCATGATCTCTTCGTGCTATTCTGTTGGCCAAAACAAGACTTCCCAAAAAATACCATCTCGTGAGTTAGCCCATGCATGACCATTTTTTAACTGACCAACCTAATTCTGACAAATACTTAGGCAATTTCTTGGATGTGATGGGCAATTTTGAGTTCAACAATGAGGAGGAGAGGGTGTTCTACATTTCTAGTGAGAAGGGTGTCATTGGTTTTTACTGATCGAGCAAAATCATGTCGCTATATTGTTTGTATCAAAATTAAATTATGAAATCAACTCTTTATTATATATTTTTAATATATAGTAGTGAGTCGAGTATCGATCCTCAAGGACTGGAGAAATAAGTTGTATAATTCTAATTAAATGTATTCTAGTTTGGAAGCGGAGTTTAGTTTAGTCTTAAGAAAACTAAGTATTGAAAACAAAGCAATAATAAAATTGATTCAACAATTAGAGAGAAGAAATTCTAGGGTTCGAATCCATTCCATTCCTCACAATATTGAATCTATTTAATCTAATGCCTATTTTATTACTCAGATCTACAAAACACTACGTAGGTAGTAAATCCGCATAATATCGTTAAAGATTATTCATAGATTACTGACTGACATAAATTATCCTAATTAACTTAGCATGAACCATGTTATCAACATGATCCATCTCTATGGCACAGATCGTCTGATAGCATGTCACATCTTACAACGCATAACCTTAAGAAAGTGTCATTCTAAGAATTCTCAGCTTCAGGCCCCCCGTTCTATCCACTAAGCATGTAAAAAAATGATGGGTACAATAGCGCTATAGGAACCGATTGGGATAGGAACTATATCCTTTGCTTCTACTGCTGGATCAGAGTCTACTTAATCGACTGCTTATTAAGCTAATGGGTAAACCGCTTCATCAATGGAATAAAGAGAATGAACTACTTAATCTACATAATCAAAATTTGCCTACCGTCGTTATGCAATTATCTAGAAGCCCGATGCTTAGTGACTCGTGTTTGAATGGAGAAGTGGTGGTCTAAAACTCTTTTTTCTCGTTCCTTGATTCACTAGGCCAACCGAAAGGGAGGGAATTAGTCCTGCTTGTTTATAAATGCTTACTAGCCATAAGTTAGAGATAGGATTCAAAATTGGTCTTAGTCAGTTATACACAAATCTGTTGATCCCTTGTTGTATGTTGTTGTTCGAAAATATGGATAGTAACATGAATAAAAAAAGGAAGAAGTTGAATAATTTTTGTTCACCAAAAATTAATGTTCAATGTTATACAACCCAGATCTGAATAATAAAAGCAAAAGTTAAAAGAAAATCTACATTTCTCGGGACTAGAATTTTATCTATGCCCTAGATGGAGGATTAGTCGGCCATCAGTTGTTGATTTTTGTGCAATTTCTCTTCTTTCTGCCTTCTGTTCTTCTTAGGGTTCTTGTTCGACCATTTTTTCTTCTCTAAAAATTACCGAATCTCCTAAAAACAAGACTCGGTGCTTAAATACACATTCTAGCCGACTCAGTCAGTTTAGACGCAAAATTGGCCTGTCTAGACGTCGAGCTGAAAAAAAATTTCAAATGCTTGACAAATTTCAGTCCGAAACACCAAAAGGTCCCGTCTGCACATGTATAGTCTTGTCTGAATGCATTAATTAATTTTCTATACAAATCTTAAAAATCACCCTTAATCATCTCCAAGTCCACAAACATAAAAAACACATGCTCGATCCCTTCGTTCTAATTTGTTTGTCCACTTTTTGATTTTTACGTGTCCCAAAATATTTGTTCAATCTTACAATTGCCTCTTGAAAGTTCTCTTAATGCTCCTCTCTCTTTTAAAAATTACACTTGGAAAAACATACACTCTCATTTAATGCTACAAAAGCTAAAGAGTATTTTTGAAAAGTTAAAAATTTTAAGAGGTGTGTTATCCTACTAAGTTAAAAATTCTAAAAATACACAAACAAAATTAGGACGGAGAGAGTATTAATTTTCGTCTAGGTACACACAAATGGAAGCATATAGAACATACCCTCTACTACAAAAAGAGAAACACAACCACTAAGATTTTTTTCCATGCAACATACAATAGAAGTTCAGTATTGAATGCTTGATCATAAGAATTTAGACTAGAAGTAGGAATCCAAGTTTTTCTAAGTGGTTTGGACTAATTTGTGGTGGTTTATCCATACGTCACTGTGCACCCCTTCAAAAAGGTACGCACTCGATTAATCTTGACCATTGGATCAATCTATGCGTTGTAGATTAAAATCGATTTGTGTTTGATCTTGTCCATTTGATCATGCTGTTCAGAATCAACGGCTGTGATTGCAAGCCCCACTAACCATCGCACCTCATTGCTAATTATCCAATAACGGCCACTTAACCAGCCGCCACGAGTGTCGAACGTCGCTGTCATTTGTCTTAGAAGTCGCAACAAAGAAAGGTGCCTATTAGGTGCTATCAAAACGCCACACAACCCACTACCACATGTGCGCGTGATGTGGGTGAGCAGGTCCTAGGTGCGAAGCACAGCTTGGTTGATTATGGTGCAAAGCGTAGCAACTTAAGAATCAAATTACTTGAACACTCTAGGTGTGTTCTCAATATAAGCAAGTCAAACTTTTCATATATATCTAACCAATGTGAGACAAAATTCACATATTCCGAAGAAAGAAGGAAGCTTTAAAAAAAAAAATTACAATTGGCATCCATTTTTATTTTGAAAATTTCTAACACAATTATAGTTTTTAACTAGACTATTAGAGATGCTAAGTAGAACTTACATTTCACTCACAAGAAAAGAAAAATTTCATATCTGGAGCCAAGCAATGCAGACGAGCTCGTAAGATAATAAGAGACCCACATGTATGAAATTACACTTATAAATACGCGTACGTGTGTCGAAATTCACGCACATAAATTTATATTGTTCGAAAGAAAATTAAATCTCTCACAGCATTTTGGTACTATAACATAGATCAATGTCTACTCGAATATTTGTAATTGCTTCTAAGTATTAAAAAAAAAAAATTGTACAAGAAAAATTGAAGAAAATGATATGTTGTCAGAAATTAAAACATTTAAATCAATAAGCGACCCGCTTTAATCATCAACATCGGAATAACAAATTAAATTGGTTATAACTAATTAAGCAGTTCCTTAGTACTGAATTGGCGGCTATTTTGTTTGAAAAAACAAATCTGTGACTGTAATCATGATCCATTATGCTCTTCCCAAAGACTTAATTAAATTAAGAAACTAAAAGAGATTCCGATCTTGGGGGGGTACCAAGAAAATTAGTGTTTTTTTTTTTTTAAAGAGAGAGAGAGAGAGAATAAGGGACACATGCCCTACATGTGGGTATGGTTTGGGGACAAAGTAAAGAAAGCTTAAGAGCATGCAAACAATTCACATGGCCTGACATTATCCCTTCACAAGTGCCTCTCTTTCCCCAGCTCATCCCACATCTCCCCATTATATAGGATATCTCTCTCAGTACACATATGGTACAACCCGATTCTATGGATTCTGGACCATCGTATCTTGATCACCCATTTCGATCAAACGGTGATGAAATGGTTTTCACAAAGTGAGGAAACACATGGGAATATTTCTTGTATGTAAATCATGAGAGTATTATTATTATTATAAACTTAGGTTGGGCAAAAGGGGAAAGGTGGTGCACAATAGCACGTGGTCTCTGATGCCCTCCTAGTTATTAAACTACTGTGACTTCCCACTGATACCGTTGAGACCCCAACCTCCCTCCCAGCTGTAGATAGCTGTCCCAATCCCTTCCCCCATGTGACCCCACCTTGCACACACAGAGAGAGAGAGAGAGAGAGAGAGAGAGAGTTGATAATGATGATGTTCTTGTGGCTATAGATACAGATGCCTTGTTACAATTACATCTCGTTGTATTATATATAACTTCTTCTGTTGGATAGACAGTAGTTTGGTTTGTTTTTGGTACTGCATTGTGTTACCATTTGCTTAGCTGACTTTTCCTCCAAAAATGGCACAATTGCCTCCAAAAGTCCCAAACATGACACCGAATTGGGCTGACTTTCCTCACCAAAGAATGTCCTCCCTAGAGAATTTAGCACCACCCACCACCACCACCAACCAGAACATCTCGTGGATCGACGAATTCCATGATTTCTCGTCGGCGAAGCGCGGGTCCCACCGGCGATCCATAAGCGACTCGATCGCGTTCATTGAGCCGCCAATGGTGGAGGAATGCAGGAGGTCGTCGGCACTAGGGTCCAGGGCTAGTAGTAACAACATGGAGTTTGACCGGTTCGACGACGAGCAGCTGATGTCGATGTTTGCCGATGAGATTGCTGGGGGCCCAGCCATGTCGTTGTCGAACGCGTCGTCACCGTCCGATCATAATAGCAACAATGATGACAAGCTATTAGCACCACTTGATAAGCATCAGCAGCGAGTTAAGAGTGAGGCTGATGAGGTTCAGAGTTCATGCAAATCAGAGGGACAGCCTGCAGAGAATTCAAATGAGAAGATCAATATTGATCCAAAGAGGGTCAAGAGGTAAACCATCCAATTACAATGCTATGGTCTAAGAATTTTTTTTTAAAAAATATTTTTGAATTCAAAATTAAGTATTAAAATTCATTTGAATTTGAAATTCTACACACTCAAGTAAATCTAGTTAATTCATTTTGAATTATAAAAAAAAAAATATAGAAATTTTTATGGGACCATAGACTTTTTCACGAAATTATATATGCAAATCATGTGTTCTCAACATTCGGGTATTTCCTTCTGATGTTTATGGCCAACCGTATAGTGGGCATTTCTTGCCAGATTTGAGAGAATTGTAATGCAGTTTTTTATAGTACGCGTGCAGTGTGGGCAAAACGACACAATTTTGTCCACTTTACCCTCGAAATTATGTTGTTTTAATTTTATGTATTTTGATAATAATTCGCGTGATAAGTTAAAACAATATAATTTCAAAGCAAAGTGAGCAAAATTACATTATTTTGTCCATACTATAAGAAATTGCACTACAGCATCTTCAGATCTTTTCTTGCCACTTGTCACATGGTGAGGGCCAAACCAAACACAATTGTCATTTTCTAATTAAGAACCAAAACTCAAAATAGAAAAATGCTCAAGTATATAATATCTATAGTCCACAATTTTAACTAGGCATGATATTTTTGTTTGGCGATAGAATATTGGCCAACAGACAGTCTGCGCAGAGGTCACGAGTGAGAAAGTTACAATACATATCTGAGCTTGAACGAAGCGTTACCTCTCTCCAAGTACGTACACATTAATTTTTTTTTTGGTCAAGTTCCTTCCTTGGACTCTTTATATTGCATGGTTTTAATCTAATTAGGTTTTTCCCCTTTTGTTGTTTTGATTATGATCACTTAATGATGAATGAAGGCTGAAGTATCAGTTTTGTCGCCAAGGGTTGCATTTCTGGACCACCAACGCCTAGTTCTGAACGTGGATAATAGCTCTCTTAAGCAAAGAATTGCAGCTCTCGCTCAAGACAAGATCTTCAAAGATGGTATGTTTTTCCATTTTTCAATAACAAACTATTACCGAACTCCTTATTAGAATTTTTTTTGAAGCTCGTTAAGCTTAAATCGCGCCCAAATAAGTTAATACTCGGCTTGTTCAACTTATGATGTGTAAAAATTTCAAGTTACTTGAGATCGACTTGTAAAAATTTCACAACTATTCATCAATTTATAATAAATTTAATCTTCTACTGTATTGCCTTCTTACTATACCTATTATATTCCTTTTAAAATTTTGACCGCTAACAAACGGGTTGTAAATGTGATTCCACTTTCATAAAGAGATTCTGCGACAACAATGAAATATCTTCGATTTTACTTTTTTTTTTTTTACTTATTACACTTGTCGCTATTCAAGAGGTTTAACCGTTCAAATTCTATTTTTTCCTTCTTACATGTCCCTGAAAGTCTGAAAAAAGCTGCAAAATGAAAAATAAAAATAAAAACACCATCTTGGGGAGTGATAATTTAGGTATACTTTATAATTGTTTAGCTTTGATGAGTAGAAGTGACGAATATATGTTTGTACCAAAATGCAGCTCATCAAGAAGCATTGAGGAGGGAAATAGAGAGGCTGAGGAAAGTATATCAGCAACAAAATCTCAAGGTGGAAAATGCTTCTCCTCCGCCGTTGAAACCGCCGCCGCCGCCCTCCTCCAATGCCAACAATGGTTCACTAGAGAATGAACATCTTCCCAACTAAAATATTTGCCCCAATTCTAATTTAAACATTCGCCACAAAATATTTTTCTTTTTCTTTTTCTTTTTCCGTCTAATGATTTACCATTCTTCATTTTCACCTCAAATCTTGTACTTTTGGGATGTTTTGTTAATTTTTTAAATAAGAAAGGAATTGGAGTAGGTCCTGGAAATTAAGCTCATCCACCAAATTTAAAATGTTTTTTGAGCAAAACCCATAAATTGGTAAATCTGAACCTTTTGTATTCACTTTACTGGGGAAAAAAAAGATCACTGGAAGAAGGTAAGAACCCAATGAAGGGGAATATGAGGATGTCCCAAATACCAATTTATTTCAAATTCATTTTTAATTAATTTTTTTGAAAGGACCTTTCTAGTTTATCTCAACTGAAGAAACTAAACAGAACCAGAGTCAGTCATGGTGCTACATGACCAGCTGGCCCATTCACATGATGTGTTTGGTGGGGATCAGAGATCATCACATTGTGGGAGCCACAGAAATCAAAATTCAGTCACTTGGGATCAGTGTGAATATGTAAAAGATGGGTCCCATTTTCTTCCCTAATCATCTGTATCTCTCTTTTCATTTTGTATTTGAAGTCAGTAGTTTTCTTTTGTTTGTTTGTCTTTTTTGTTTTTTTTTTGGAGTATTTGAAGTCATAGTTTGAAAGAAGGGATAGTGGGTTTGTGTTGGGATGTATGAAAGGTGAAAGGGTTTGTCAGGGAGTAGTTGATTGTGCAGATAACTTTAGTGTGATTTGGACTGTTTTGTATTTCATTTTTGTGTGCTGTATTGTTTGATTTTATTTGAGAAAGAAATGAAAAAATAATTGTAAATATAAATAATTTTTCTATATCTTAATCCTCTTTAGCTAGAATGGTGGTTTCAAGAGACAACTTGTTGGCTATACTTTATTTATCCTAGGCATGATGAGCTGATGTGAGTTGGTGTGTCAAGATTAAATTACAATCCAAATGTGATGTAGACGTGAATGTCGTGACTTGACTTTGAATGTAGCAAGTGTGTGCAAATTACAAGTGATTTTTGTTTTGCCGCAATGAAGTAGCTTTAAAATTTTCCAAATGCTGGAATGCGCTGAATAAACTTGAAAACAACTATTAAAGTTTGCGTTCAAATCAAAAAGTAAATTCATTATCTATGAAATAACAAAGTTGCAAATGAAAATACGAGTAATTGCCAGGTAGACTATGGCTGAATTAAAATTAAACTCAGGTATATTGAGAAAAATGTGAAATGGAGGCACTGATCGAAGTTGAAAGATAAGTGAATGTTTGATTCTTGATATGAGAATCTCAATTTTTCCTTGCAAGCTCATATTTATAGGCAAACTAAGTTGTTTCTGGCCTGAAATGGAGCATGATCGTTAGATTCAGAGCTTGATATATACTTGTCTCATGTTTTATTTTCAATATAAGCACATCTCCAGTTTCATGGACCATGTGCTTGAGATTATGAATGGAAAAGTTTGTGTTCTGTTCAGAGCAAAACAGAATCTGAGAATATTGTAGGTAGGCTGCTCAAGCAAATTTTGTGGTTATGTTTTGGACAATGAGCAAGTTTTTACCGCCAGAGTGACCTCCAAGCCGCTTGAGCAGACAAGAAATATTTTGAACCCTTCAAAAAAATAAACTAGTAATACTAAAATGAGCTAAAAAATAAAAATAAAAATTATGTTTTATAAGGAGATAGAGTAAGAAAAAGATATCGTTTGGGCTAAAACATCAACTTTTATTTTTTTAACATTTATAGTTCTAAAAAATTATGACAATTAATGGATTTTTTAGTCCAAAAAAATTACCTATTTTTAGGAAGGCCAAACACCGCCTTAAGCCAAAGTTGTCCACAGTCTTTGGATCTCCACTGAACTACAAGGATATTCCAGGAATTTTATCTGCAGTATGCAAGTGACATATAATAATAACACGTTAAACACCATGCATGATTGAAAGAAGCTGATTCAGCCTTCTGATAATTAGTTATGCAAATATTATTAATTAGTAGCTATTGCGACAAATACGATAAAAGAAGAAATAATCAACAAGAAAACGGAAAGACACAGAGATTTACGTGATTCCGAATAAGCAATAGCTTAAACGTACGTCCACGGGAGGAGAGAGATTTCTTTCACTATGATCAAGAGAGATTACAAGGGCCGGCTATGTTCCGAAACCCTAATGTGAGGTGCCCAATCAATTTAGATTTTAACTAGCTTTCTAGGGATATCTTTTAGGGAACCATGTCTATCATATTTATAGGAAACCCCAAAAATATGGAAGAGTATCAATCCCTAAAGAATAGGAATATAAATCCCTAAAAAGTAGGAAAATATCCTAAATAGACTAGGAAAACAAATTTTCTAAACTTTTCTACGATTCTCGCGGGTACACCTTATTACCGGTAATAGGGCACTTATTACCGGTAGTAAAACAAGCTGTCCAAAATCAGTAGCTTTTACTACCGGTACTAGTAGGGGTGTAAGACTAAACCGGAAAACCGGACCAAACCGGTAAACCGGACCAAACCGTCGGTCCGGTCCGGTTTTGGGAGTAGATCGGTCCGGTTCGGTCCGGTTTGATTTTTTTCGAATTGTTTCGGTTTGGTTTTCGGTTTTTGAGTTTTTGAGGCCGGACCGGACCGGACCGGTTTTAACCCTAAGTCATTTTATACTTTATAGTTTTAAGTATTTAGGTTCTTTATGTCTCACTCCCTCTGATTTTATATTTTCTTTATTGAGTTCGTGTATTTATTTTAGTGATTTCTGAGTTCTCGTCTTCATATACTAAGTTATGGTTTTGAATTATTTGTTACTGATTTCGCATTTGATTTGTGAGTTCATTTACTAAGTTATTTTTTTGATTTCTGAGTTATTTTTTACATTTTTTTGATGATTTTGGCCCAAGACCACCCAAACCGGAAACCGGACCAAACCGGAGCCAAAACCGGCCGAGCCAAACCGGACCAAACCGAACACCATAGGTCCGGTTTTCGGTTTACGTTTTTCTCAAACCGGTCAACCGGTTTGGTCCGAGTTTATAGGGCAAATCGGACCAAACCGGACCGGTTACACCCCTAACCGGTAGTACGAACACTACTACCGGTAGTACTGGTCATTGCACAAACACTGAACTTCCTATTACCGGTAGTTCCAACACCACTACCGGTAATACCAGCTACCACCCAAATACTTTTCTTCTTCAAATTCAAGGCACTTTCCAACAGTAGCTGTATATATGAATACATATATGTATATATGTACACATACGTTATTATATATACACACCACACTAGATAGTTTTTTCTGTTTGGGTTGTTACAATTATAAGCATAACTTTAAAATATTAATAGTAAATAAATTACAATAATGGATTGATATTATTCCTACTTAAGAATCCTCCCTGAATTAAGTTAATGTTTCTTCAAAAAATAACTCGTGTCCATCTATTCGGCAACGTAAACAGATATATGGAGATTCCTACCCATTTGTAAGAAATCATATCCACTACCCATTTGCGGAATAGAAATAATTTGTTTCGATTATGGAATAGAAATAATTTGTTCTAATCAAATATTGATTGATATCATCTCATTTTTTTAAGAATTTATGTTATCAACGAATTTTCAAAAACTAAACAGATCAGATCATTGAAACAGAACCAAGTAATATGCTGACATAGCATCCATTTGAACGGTGATATTTATTGTTTTTTTTTTCGTGTTTATATGAAAATTTTTGGCGATTTTTTGTTTTTCGTCAACTTTTTGTGATTTATTGGTTCATCTCAACGAGAGCTTTCAGAAAAATTATAAATAATAGATCAAATTTGAAAAAAATTCTAAAAAGACTAAAATATATAAAAATAGAGTTTTTTTTATAGTTTATTCGTCATTTTTAGTGATATTTTTTTAATTTTCGAACATAATTTTATATTTTTTAGATTCGTTTCATCAAGACAGACCAATAAACCACAAAATATTGAGGTCAAAACAACCAATGCAAAGAAAAGAAAAAAATGAATAGAAACAAAAAAATAAATTTGCCCAAATAGAGAAGATGAGAACGTTAGCTCTTCCCATGAGTCATGTTAGTGTCTGTCCTTTAATTTAGCAAAAGTCAATGACCGTCATCAAGTAGGAGCCTAATTTAGCATGCAACTATCCTCCTCCAAACACCAAAAATTCTGCAAAAAAGGCATAGGTCTGAAGGAGTTACATTTTATCCATTGAAATAGATAGCCAAGCTTGGCTGTAAATACTTGAATTTGATCTGTTGGAAGCCCTCAATGATTCCACCTGAAAAGAAAATTAAGTCAGAATGTTCCGCTCTATAGTTAAATCTGCATTCGAAAATGCCAAATCTTCCTCGATCCACAGCTGCAACAATCCTCATATTCCAATGAAATCTTTGAGACCTTTCAATGGATTTGGTGTTTTAGTTAACAATTTCTCCACAAAGAGCGGCTCAGAAGTCATAACATGCAAAGGTAAACTTGTTTTCCATTATGTAAGGACAATAGCTTCTCTCTCTCTCTCTCTCTCTCTCTCTCTCTCTCTCTCTCTCTCTCTCTCACATAACTATTTGTGTGTCTGTGATATTTATGGTTCTGTAATGTCTTTAGCGGCTGTGTGCCGAGGGGCAGAGGAGCCAGTAAGAGTGGAAAAGATACAAGTAGAGCCACCAAGATCGTCGGAAATTCGGGTTAAAATGCTATACGCCAGTTTGTGTCACACAGACATCCTATCCGCCAAAGGAGGGCTTGGTGTTAGTATTCTATCAAACACTATAAACTTGTTCTGTCCTATTGCAAAGGGTTTCTACACTCATTTGCAATTGTATGAAATCTGACACGTTTTCTTTCAACAGCCCATCTTCCCTCGTGTTCTAGGACACGAAGGTGTTGGGTAAGAGATCTCTCTCTCTCTCTCTCTCTCTCTCTCTCTCTCTCTCTCTCTCTCTCTCTCTCTCTCTCTCTCTCTCTCTCTCTCTCTCTCTCTCTCTCTCTCTGTGCATGTGTCAAGGTCATAAGAGGCCAATATGTATTAGTTTTGGTCCTCTTGATACCAACACACCGTGGTATGTAGGAATATATCGCTTGCCTATAAGCCAGTTCGCAGTACATATGGATTGATAGACAATGCATAACTTGGTTAACAGCCAATATTAGGATTTTGAAAGGTTTGCAATCACATCTGTAGATCAGCGTGAAAACCTTTTCGTTAAACTTGTTTTGAGATACGTTGTAAAGAGCAATATCCTATCAAGGCCTAACACTACAAATGAATCACAATTTTCCTCCAGTGTGGTAGAGAGTGTTGGCAAGGAAGTGACAGGGTTCCAAGAAGGAGACATTGTGATTCCAACATTTCTAGGAGAATGCCATGTATGTGAAAATTGCACCTCCGGGAAGACCAACATATGCCCAACATACCCTATGCTATTCAGCGGCCTAATGCTTGATGGCTCGTCGAGGATGTCTGCGCAAGGGAATATGCTCTACCACCTTTTCAGCTGCTCCACGTGGTCGGAATACACAGTCATTAACGTTAATTATGCAGTGAAGGTTGGTCCGAAGATACCTCTGCCACATGCTAGTCTGCTATCATGCGGATTTTCAACTGGGTATGGAGCGCCCTGGAAGGAAGCCAAGGTTGAAGAAGGATCATCTGTTGCTGTTATTGGACTAGGAGCTGTTGGACTGGGGGTATGCATTTTGTAGTATATTGTGATCCTTTTTCTTCTGCTATCTGACACTCGAAACCAATTGAACAATCAAATATCAAAGGTGACAGGGGAAGAAACAACTAGAGAGTTACCGTCTCCAAAGTGAAAATTTCATTACTCAGTTGTTGGCGAAAAACATACAATCAGATTTGAACAGCACGGAGGCACTACTACACATACAAGTTTTTATCTGATATATTATACATACAGAGAAATACAAGACTAATTATCTTTATTTCATATTAACTCACAAAACCCAACTAGAGTTAAGTGGACTCTTGGGAAATATGCAGAGAATCCCCAGTGCTGTTTGTATCATTATATCGACAGACTTCTGGCTTCCATACTGACTAGAGATTACTGCTAGAAACATTAAGAAACCAGCCTCTTCTAAAGTGAAATTGGATTAGCTGCACAACAATTAGCATCCCTAGTGTTAGATTACGTCTGCCATTGTCCAATTCGAAAAGAAGAAAGTTCAGGGACTCCATGTATGCAACTGCAGGCAATAGAGGGAGCTCGAGCGCAAGGGGCTGCCAGAATTATTGGCATTGACAAGAACACAATGAAAGGCAGAAAGGGGAAGGCTTTTGGAATGACTGATTTCATAAACCCAGATGAATCTAATAAACCTGTTTCAGACCTAGTTAAAGAGATGACAGGAGGAATGGGAGTGGACTACTGCTTTGAGTGCACTGGAGCTGTACCCCTGGTGCAGGAAGCCCTTGAAGCCTCTAAACTGGTACGTATTGGAAAAGGAAAAGCGATCTTCAATAGGGAAGTAGCATTACTCGAATTGAAAATTCTTACTCTAGCCTAGTCATTAAACATCTACTGTGTTTTGAGTCCTAAGGATGACACTAACAAAGTATTCTTTATTCCCGGGTTTACATGGTTATCGGTGAAATATCAGGGAAGAGGAACTACAATATTAATTGGTGCAGGAAATAAGCCAAGCACAGAGATAGTTTACAACACCATCTTGATGGGAAGAACCCTGAAGGGATCAGCTTTTGGGGGCATTAAAACTAAGTCTGAACTTCCCATTCTAGTTGACAACTGCCTAAACAAGGTATATATTATTCTGTTTCCTTTCTTTTACCTGACAATACACGATTCAATGACTATGAGATTTCAGGAACTTCTAATCAAGTTAAACCCAAGAATGTGTCCAATTTAGAGCATCTCCATCACTTTAAAATTTACTCAAATTCGAGTAAAATTTTGAGTAAAAGCTTTATCTGGTACGGAGCACTCCAATGGATAAACTCAAATCTAAGCATAAATTTGAGTAAAAGCATTGTAAATGCCATAGTTGAAACTTTGAGAAAAGAAATAGCCTTTGAAAGACCAAAAAGTCTGAATTTCTCTTGATGTGACTAAAACGTAAATTGATAGGGTTTGAGTCAAAAACTGAAGCAAGCATAGGAGACTTTTTACTCACATTTTAGTTCTGAGTAAAAAAAAGATGGGCAAAAGGCTGGAGATGCTCTTAATCAATCTTGACCAAAGTTATCAATCTCGTACTAGCAAACGTACTTATTTTGTTACAAGTACGGTATGTACCGATACCTGTGTGTACCGGCATACCGTTTTGAATTTAACGCTAAAATTAATATACATGTCTCAAATAATATTTTTTAACAAAAAATCATATTAGACATAAAATAAATCCTCACAACTTAAAAAAAATTACTAAGCATAAATAGAGGATAATTTTAGTCTCCAGTTATGTCTAATTACCCAAAAAAGTAAAAAAAAAACATTAATAATTTTTTTAAAAAAGGACCTTTATGGTACAATCCAATACCGACCGGAACAAGTCGGGACGGTATGCCGGTGGTCCGGTACTGCTACAAGGTTGGTACGGGATAAATAACATTGATCTAGACCATGACACTTATCCAAATTGTAACAAACAGGTTAACTGGATGTTACTCTCTGGTCTAGATGAAAATGAGATTATTTTTGGGTGGGTGGAAAGATTGGTGAAGTAAGAGTTGGCACTGTTCTAAGTAAACATCTGATAAATTTGAATCAAGGACTATAATGACTAATATCTAGCTTAAATAAACTCTTAAAACTCCATATATCCAAGTGGTTATAATTCCACTGAGATAATGCTGTATGCATACAGAATATCAAAGACTTTGCTGCCATGTTTTGAAATTCAACTGAATAGATGTTCAACATTTTTTTACAGGGAATTCAATTAGATGAGCTTTTGACTCACGACATTTCACTGGATGAGATAGGCAAAGCATTTGATTTACTGAAGCAGCCTGATTGTGTCAAGGTCCTCATCAAGTTCTGAAGGGCAAAGCATCCCAATATTGAAGCAAACTGATTGTGTCAAGGTTCTTATCAAGATTTGGGATCTCCTCCATGATATTTACGACCTTATATTGTAAATTTTAAGTTCATTATATTCTTTAATTGCAAACTTGCAATTCCTGCAAACAACAGCGAAATCATAAATGGTAATCCTTATCATGTAAGTAAAAGAATTCCCACGACTCTCTCTCTCTCTCTCCCTCTCCCTCTCCCTGCATTTGTTTTTCTGGTCCAGTAAGTCTTTGGACTAGGAACGTTCAAATTTGAACTGTGAAGGAAAAAAGTTAAAAACACAATTTGTTTTTGAAAGCAAACTAAACCTATCATTAAAGCTTATGCAAGGGATCAGATGCCTAACAAAGTAAAAAAGTCAATTTCCAATCGTGTTCAGAAGTGACTAAACACTACCATGTGCAAGGAAGAAATCACTCCTTGGTTGAGGTACTGGAAATCATGCGAAATATATCACCAAATATGCGAAAGTAGAGAAGATCCAAATCCATCATAAGAAATCAGGGATCTCCTTTTCATGACATACAGACACATATATTACCCAAACATATACATATATACACATTAGTTGCACCGATGCAAGGGAAGAAAAGTACACATCATTTACAAGACTCCCATGTGGAAGTACATTGTCTTACCAGGAAAGAAAAGTATGCTTTGTGAACATACATATATTTTTTTATCTACATCTACCCCATTACAAAGGAAGACATCACATACCGTACATACTACAGAGTAGAGCCTCACACCATGATTACTACAGTTGAAGCAGCAATGAAGCTCAAGGCATCCGAGCGTGCCACAATGAGAAAACAGCTGAACAAAAGTCTGCAGCATCGGCCAACAGACATACCAGAAAATGAGTTAAATTACCACCAATATAAGGGGGGACGAAGCGGACCAGTCCTCAGTAGTCAAGGTCTAGCAGATAGAAGCCTGAAATTGATGAACCTCGGTCAGCTGCATCAAAAGCACATTACACTAGATGGAATCCCATGCAACCTACAATGCATCAACAAAATCCAAGGCAATCAGTGGTTGAAAGCCAAGCTTAAAAGCACTTAGATCAAATACTAGGCAAAGAAACATGGCTCAAAAACTGTCGTGCCAGAAGTAATCAGTGCTTGGTCATAGCCCCTAGGTCTACGTCATCCTTCAAAGAATCAAGGAATACTTCATCTAAAGGAGCAACCAGTTCAAAATCTGCATACAAAAACATAAACTGGAAAGTTTAACTACAGATGAGAGACAAGGTAAAACAGCATTAGGTTTTCTAGCTGTCCTGATTAATAAAACTATCAAAGAAATTCCACCGTTTTTCCCATACAAATTAGCTTGGAACTCTGGTACAAATGCCGTAACTATGAGATTCTGATAACACACCAAAAAATGTGAATTGTCACATTAGCAATAATCAACCCAATCCTTCAGTACTTTTACCCCCCAACTTTGAGAGAGTCAGCAAACTACAAGGAACCTACATCCACATCAGAGACTCTACAGTCTATAATAAAGAAAAGGATAAATAAATAGTCCCTCTAGTTTAAAAAAAACCTCATTTTCATCCCTCTAATGTGATCTGCAACGATTCTAACCCTGAACTTTGACTGACATTGCATTGAGGTCCAATTGTTGACGGACGGTACTAAAATAGACAGAAATATGCTTAATGAAGGGCAAAGTAGACATTTTGGTGCATTAAAATGAAGTGGGGTTAGGGCTAAACACCTCCACTGTGGCAAAAAAATGCACCAAAATGTCTACTTTGCTTTTCATTAAGCAGATTTCCGTCTACTTAAGAAGATTTCCTTCTATTACTTGATCCCTCAACCTTCCCACTGTAAATTAGAGGGACTATTTCGAATTACCCTGAAGAAAACACAGCTCAAATACATAGTCCAGTCTGTCTCAACTTTCACAGCCTAAGTTGAATATTTATACCTGTAACGTGAAATCATAAAGGATCACAATGCAAAACCTAAGTTGGGAGTATAGCACTACTGTGGACCTTTTCAACCCCCTTTATTTATTTATTTATTCTTTCTTGATTCAAGGCGCTGACTTTTTGACACAAAAAAAAAACCAATTGCATGTATTATTTTGGGCAGTTTATATACCTTAAAATAAGACCCAAAAAATCATTTATTGGACTATCAAACATACAAATTTATGCAAATCTGCGTATGTACACCAGAATATATAAAAACTGCCTTGCCGTGTAAAGCAAGTCATAATACCAAAAAAGTTAAATGTTTTGCCGAAAATTACGACATTATGCTTTATTAACATCAGAAATGGAATACTTCATGCTCTTAATCATTCCTTTGATGCACATTTTGATGTTTCAGAAATCCTGCGTCTTGCTCACAATTCCTTAGGCAGTCTTGATTTGTTCCAAATATCAACCAACACCTTACCAAGCTTTTGAAACTTGTTAACTATGCTTCAAATGTACCACTAAACTCTTCTTAAAGTTCAAGCATTGCATGATTCAGCCCATTGGTCCTCAACCTCTTATTGCGGCCATTCAGAGCATCATTTGAACTATCATGTTCGTCATCAGTTGCTTCCTTGCTAGCCCATCACCAAAGATTGACAAATTACCTAAACTTGCATGTGTTTCTGCCCTAGATGCTAGAAGCTCCACATAAGAGTGCGCATAAGGTTTGCCTGGTAACTGAAAGCCATGTGGATCGTCCCCGTTCCTTCAAGTAGATTCCAGTTAAGCCATCCCTCTCTACACCTTACCTTTCAGAGTAAGATCAAGTCAGTCATTTTCCAACTCACCCTTTACTTCATCCTCGTCCTTTCCATAAGATCAAGTCAAGCATTACATCACGCTGCTGCAAGAAATGGTCCTAGAAATTATGTTTTACTTTCACTCTGTGACTCTACAAAATCTTCTTTGTCATTCACTTTGGCCCATCCAAGTTAATAATTTTGACTCTGCCCCTACTGATTCCACATGACATCCATGGCTCAAGAAAAGCTTTCTCTGGCTAACAGAAGGCAAAGATGAATATGGCAGGATTATTTTCCTCAGTGATGGCCTTTGAAACACCATCCAAGCTACAAACTGCAGGCTCATATAGCCACACTCGTTCAGATTTATCTCTCTCAATCTTCCGCAATTTGTCAATATTTCCTTCACCCCTGTCGTTGTCACTTGCAAGCAACTGTCCAAGTTTAAATTCGTGAGCCTGCAACATGTCTTCCCTATCACCGCCAGTCCGTCATCATTAATCCCTGATCTAGCTGCTCCGAGAACCTCCAATTCTGAGAGCTCAAAACCATTTTCAATTTTCTTAATCCCCCCGCAGTTATTGATCTGCAAATTTCTAATCTTCGAGCAGCACTTCAAGAAATTAGCAATGCCTTTCCCTGTAACACGCTTACAAAAAGACACATCAAGCGCCTCTAAACTGGGGCATACCGAAGCGAGTTTTGCAAGACATTCATCAATCAGATTCAAATCATTTTGTTTCAAGTTCAGAGACTTGATTTTTGGGTTTTTCACAATATCTGCAGCCCTATCTCCTCCTCCCCCAAGATTTGTTCCCTCCATACTGATATCCTGTAGTAAAGGGCAATTCTTTGCAAGCATGAAGAAGGTTGACTCAGTTAGCCGATAGCACATATCGAGCTTTATTGTGACTAACATGGAGAGGCATTGAGATAAATCACTCATTTTCTCATCAGTGAGAAAATCTATTTGCCTTAAAGATAAGCACTCCAGGGACCTGTATGTGTCGAGAAGCAATGAAATTCCATAGAAGGTAAAGCTCGAGCAAAGAGAAAGAGTGAAGCTCTTTAAAGGATTTCCAGCCTTTGCAAGCAAACGGAGATATTCATCGGGAACAACCGAATCATAGATCTTAAGAGTTGATATATTTCTTGCACAACAAATTGAATACTCATCTAGTCGACCAAAATTCATTTCTTCAACTGACACTGAACTGAAATTGGGACTATTGCGCATCACAAATGAAAGTCCAAACGAAGAAATCAACGTACAATTGAGAACTACAATTTCTGTCAAGTAGACACAATTGGTCGAAAGAGCTAAAAGCGACTTATCAGTAAGAAATTCGTTACCAGATACGTCGATCTTTTGCAAACCCTTTAATTTTGATGACAACACCTCGATCCCGGTATCTGTAACGCCAACTTCACCCGGGCTCTGAGCCTGGAATTCAGAATCCAAACCACAATGGTTGATGGGATAAGAGATATCTAGATACTCCAAACGCGGTATCGAATTGGCTATCACAAGCAATTCAATGTCACGTAGAGTGCGAAGGCCCGTACAGACCAAAACCTTCAAATTGTTCATACGGGATCCTAGTATCTTCAAACTCTGCAAAGGGAGGCGATCGGTTCTGGAGAAATCGAGGGATTCAATATTTAAATTGGAAACTGCGATGTCGATGACCACCCGGTCGAGATCATCGCCGCTAAAGCTGCCGAGATGGAGGGAGTTGAGGCGATGACATCGATTGAAGAGTTTGGAGAGGGGGGAGACCGTTTGATCGACGATTGTGAAGTGAGTTCGGAGGCCGTTGGTAATTGAAAGGAATCGCTTGCAAGCGAGGGATGGGGATTCGAGATGAGAGTGGTGGTGTAGATGTAATCGATTGAATATCAATTCCCAGCACTCGTCTGGAAGATCTTTGCAACTCTCCGCCATGAGAACCTCCTATGGAGATCGGAGAGAGAACGCAACCAGAAATTTCAATCACTTGTTTGGTCCCACAAATATTGGAAAAGAAAGATGACACTCCAGTAAAGGGGCCGAGTGCCCAAGCGCGCCTTGCAGCCTGGGTCACTTCGAATTTCAAATTTCAGGATGCTAATAAAATGTTCTGAAGTTAAATTATTCTTTTAAAGTTAATATTTAAAAATTCATATTCTCCAAGTGCCAAATTTCTTAATTATTAAATCTCCGGACAAATAATCTCCAATCCCAACAGTCGTCCTCAAAATTTTAAGATTTATTTACTCTGAAATTTTATCTCATATATGTAAAAAAAATTAACGACGTTAAATAATTGCAGTCTACTTTTGTGTCAAGATTTTAAAGTATCATGATCTCAAAAAATAAATCATTCAACAAAAATTATATAAACAAAAGCAACGCACATCCATGAACATAATTGAGATACACATATCTATCTATGCGGAACTTAAACGATTCCATAAGTTAATTGTGCAAAGAGTATTGTACCATAGGTGAAAGACGGGTTTCTCGATATTGCCTTCTTGTCTAGCAATTTGGTCACTTTAAATTGATGAAAGACTATATGCACTTTTATATGTAGATAGAGAACCAATTTCTTAATCAAATTATAATTTTTATTTTCTATCAAAATAGAAGTCTTATTAAAAACTACTTCATCTATTGATCAATCTCATAAGAGATAAGAGCCTAAAGATATGGAGGCCTATTTAACCACTAATTTTATATGTGTCATCTATAATACGTGGGCCACAACAATATTAAATTAAAATTTGATTTTACATTCTCCCATTTGACACATATGATAATTACGTATGGTTCAAAAAAAAAAACATAAGATGCACCATAAATCCATAAATATCCCTTTTGTACTTGGTCACAATTATAACACTATAATTAAACAACCTACTAATGTGAGTCCAAGGATGGAGTTGGAGGGGAGGCAGTAAGGACGATCACCCCTGCAAGAAAAATAAAACCTCTATTATTATATAGATTAAAAAAATTATCGTAAAGTGTATAGACTCGCTCCTGTTAAATATTTTGATTAAAAAAATTAAATAGTAGCGACTTGCCCTTGTTTAATAGTTTTTAAAAAAATTCAAATACCAGTGACCTTAAACTTTAATTTCTATATATTAAAGGATTCTGCTACCACCTTCAAGATTGGCTTGGCTGGTTAAAAGTTGAATCATTCCCGGAGAGCCACAATGACCACGGAACTATAAGAAGTGTAGCTTCCCAGCAATGTTGCTCAAGACCATGAAAAGGGGCATTTAAACCATTGTTGCATGAGGCTAAATAATGTAGAAGGGAATACTCACGAGATTCTCCACTAATTAAGGATTGATGACCAAACTTGTTTTGAATAAAAAGGTGGTCTGTAGATTCAAAGGATGAGCAATATGGAGTATACATCAAAGCCTCCTGTTATAGTGTTAGATGGTGTTTCTTTTGGCTAGTTCATCCTTAATGGGGATTCTTTGTTAGGCTGCTCTCCAGAGGAAGATTTCTACCTTCGGGGGGCAAGTTTCTTCCAAATAGAGTTAAGATCTGGGTTTGGTGAGATTGAGTCTTCCCATTTACAGTATGTCAATCTTGGAGAGTAGGTTTTTGAACGGTCTCAAATCCAGAGAAGAAAGTCAGCTTTGCTTGGTTTGAGGTTAAAGTTGAAGTTACCAATAATTAAAATCAAAGATGAAAGTAGTTGACGTTCTCATTGAAAAAGACTCATTTTGAAGGTGAGTGATGGAGGTAGAGAATGTGAGTTTGGTATGATATTTGCCACAACATAGTCTTTTTGAGTTAGAAGAGAATGGAGTCTAAGGTATTGAGTTTTGAGATTAGATTATTGTTTAAGTTGATTCGCCTATTCTTTCAAGACTATTATATTTTATTGTCAAGTAATCATGGGCACAAAAGCAATCAACTCCTTTAAGAAGAGATGTTTTCAAAATGTTGAAGATTATGCAAACTCATAACTTTCTAGTTATATTAATAGAACTTCAATAGTTGAACCTGGACATCACTCTCTTAAAAGTCCAAGAGTTGAAGTGTAAGAATTTGATAAATTTACCTTGGTAAGGAATTCGGGGCTACAAGAACCAATATTGAAGCTTCTGACATCTCTGCATGATGAGGTTATTCAGACTTATTTTGTAGTTGGGCCATATGAACTTGAACTTCCGAAAGACTAATTTCTTAAAGACATGGTTATCGCTTTCTAAGGATTTCATATAATAAAAAAAAAACTACATTTGAAATTTCAGTTGCAAAATTATAAGTTTGACATTTCTAATCATTTGGAGTTTCAAAATATGTCGACGATTTCTAAGTTGAGTGAAGTGTTGGTAAAAATAAGAAAGTCCACAATATATCCTCTGATATACAAGTTGATTCAACTTATATTAACTTTACCAGTTCTGACAGCTATAATAGAAGATGCACTTTTAGTTATGAAAGTGTGAAGATTAGACTTCACAACAGATGGGAGGATAAACTTTTAGCAAGTTTTTTGATCACTCACATAGAGAAGGATATTGCAAGAGGGTTTAATACCGATTCTATAATTGATGCTTTTAGTGACATAAAGGAGCGTCGAGTGCAATTCAAGATGTCTTGTTTTACTAGATAGGCTGAGGTGAGTCATTACTCTTTTTTACAATCTATTACTTTATGAAAAACTTGTTATTTATGCATGGAGTATTTCTATTTTGTACTCTTTTGAGTTTTAATATATTTTCGTTAAAATTTGGTATGCATGCTTTTTGGGTCTCGAATGCATATTCGCCCCTGCATAGTAAAATTTCTGACTCCATCCCTAGTTATAACGGTTCTACATCATCATGCGACATAGTTCTTTCCATGCAATACAACACTAGCAATCTGCTTAACATAGTCCATAAGTTAAAAGCTTATTCATAAAGTCCAACAATAATGTCTTTTGTTAAAGACACCATGTTATCATTCATCATTCACATATACATACGCATATCATTTACAACGAGAAAATTATCAAAAGCACACAAGTGAGATCTCTCAAAGTTTCAAACAACATAGTCGTCATAATGCAGTATGTAAAACATAAGTTACAAATGTAATGAGGTATTGATCAAGACTTCATTCAATCAACTTATTGCTTAAACGTCTTTGTCAATAATCTCTTCCCAAGTGGATTTGCAATAATAAATTATGTGTTTATACCTTTTATTGACAATATTTGTTTCTGAAATTCTTCTTAGAGAAAAAAATAGTTGCGGAGTCATAAACTCCTAGTGGCTTGGAAATGTTGTCGACAACCCCAAGTCCTGAGCTAAATTCCAAACTTCAATTCATGAACGACGGCCTTAAAAAGCATGTCAGAGTTTGACTTCGTAATAGATGAGGCAATGATAGTTTCTTTACAATTTTTGTTTTCTCATTCACATAATATTAATAAATGACCAAAAGAAGACTTTCTACTATCAGTGCATCAAACGAAATCTAAATCTGAGTAATTGATAAACTAAAGATTATCATATATTCCAATCGTGAAGAAGTATATAAATTTTCATTCTCAGATTAATGAGAGAAACTCTTAAATGCAATCAATAAAGATCACTATTAACAAGCAAAACACTATCAACATGCCATATCTATCTTTTATAACTTTGATAAATACTTTGAAAAAGAAAATGGTTTCAAAAATCTCATGAATAGGTTGATTTTTCAAGTTCCCGCACATTATAAATAGACATCGAATAGATTGAAGATCTTTTGCATGGATAATAGCGGAGTTCAAAAAAAAATTCAAACCCTTCCTCATAGTCTTTTGATTTTCTATCCTTAAGCATCCAAGATCTATCCATCCTAGATAGATTCTTAAATCCTTATATATAAATGACAAAAAAAATAAAGTTATTTAACAGTTTTTAAATTAAACAATCTTCTTAGTTGCATGCACGTTGTCGTAGGTATGATAATTTTATACAAAAACGTATTGTGTAGTCTAAAATGATACGAAAATATATTGGTTAAACTTCATATTTTGAAATGTTCTACAATTTTAACCATATTTTTTCGTTTGATCTGTTTCAAATTTACCATGACTATTTATAATATTCAAACGGGAATGCTCGCATAAAAAAGAGAATAGACCTTATGAAGGCAATAAGGACCACCTGCCTAATAACTGGGCATTCAGCCTAAGTTAAACTTATTGCTCGCCTCAAAAAATAGTGGAGTAAAAATGTTGAACATGCAACTTTTTTTTTTTAGTGGAGCAGCAGTGCGTTAAAAATATATGGGTTGTGTGTTATGATAATGCATTATATTGAGGGGAAGTGTGCGTGATGTTCTTAGAGCCCGTGGGTGTTCACGTGTCCATTGTTCATCTTTAGGTTGTGTTTAAGTGATTCACACACACACATATTTTCATTTGATCATGAGATTACACTTTCTTATACGCTCATACCTGCTTATGCTTGAATTTTCTCAAAATTTTGTGCATTTTCGCATCCCTCGTCACCTCCTCTATGAGCTCTCATGTTCAATAAATTGATTTTTGTGTGGGTGTTGAGCAAGTTGTTATGTAATAGCATATTTTTAGTCATGTTGATATTATTTTAAACTTTTTAGTTACGTTGGAGTCCGTCTAAGGTCGCTGCAGTGACTCCATAGTCGCTCTAGCGACTTTGATTTTCTTGATGTTGCTCCAGTGACATATCAAGTGACCCGTATTGTCTTTTTGGTACATCAAATGACTCTTAGTCGCTCTAGCGACTCATCGAGCGACATCTACTATTTTTTTTCGCAAAATTATTTGGGCCCTCGCTCGGTGTGTCTTCTTTAGGAGAAATAATGTGATCTTATGATGAGGTGCTGTGTTTTTTGTCATCGATTCTTATGTTATAAGACTTGTTTCATGTTTTCTTAAGTGCTTGGTCTATCGTTTAGCATTTTGTTCACTCAAGATGATCTTTAATTGGTGTTGATCTTTATCTTATACTTATTTTGTTCTATTCACCTTTTAAGGGGGAGTAAATTTATTGTGGTTCTGATATCATTCTTGAGTATTCTTTGTAAATCTCTACATGTGCTCTTATATTTAGGGGAAGTATGCATCTATATATCCATGTAAATGTGTTTTGTCATGAAAGTGTCAAAGAGGGAGATTATTAGTCCCAAATTGCTATATGTGATGTTTGGCAATTCCATAGTCAAAACACACTAGATATTAACTTGTAATTTATTTTATTTTTCTTTGAGTATAGAGTGTCTATTTGGGGTATGGAAGGAATTAGAATAAAGTCTGTATCTAATTAGGCGTCTTTAGTTTCAGTCTTTTAATTTATTTTGGCAACTATCATGACGTTGCCTAGTTGGTTTAGAAGTTGTTGCCTAGTTAGTTTAGGATTTTTCAGGAGTCCAAGATTGCACAGAATTAATCAAATCCTCCAAAATCGGACTTGAAAGATATCAGAAATTGAGAATGGATCAATCAAGTGACTCGAAGTCGCTCCAACGAATTGTGCGAACAGTTTAAATACCAATAGTTAGGGTTGCAGCTGAGACACTAAGAGATACACGTTTTGAGATCAGTTCTTTGGGAAAAATAGGCTCTTAGTGTCTCTTTGATATATACTTTAGTGTTACATCGGATTAAGACGAATCTTGAAGTATAGATAATCATCACCAAGGGGTTCGTTGTTTGTTTATTTTACAACAATGTTTGGTCTTGGAAGGCTTATGGATTCAAGGCAAAGACGACCAATCATTGGATGCTGTGAACGAGGATTCGACAATCAATCTTGGATCAATTGTGAGTAAGTCATAGTTATGAGTATAGATTATTTTGCAATCACACAATGACTAGTATAGTGATTTGATTCCATCCCGTGATTTTTAATCTTTTAGGGGTTTTTCACATATATCTACGACTTGTGTGTTTATTTATATTTATGCTTGTTTTAGTTCTTGCAAATTCGTTAGTTTGTCCAGTTTTAGGTTTTTTCCTGAACCTATCATATATTGTTAAGCCTAATATTCTGACATGCTCTATCTTTTTTATCATGGTTTTCGTATGACGTGATTCAAATTCAAATTGAATTAATGTAATTTTTTTCAGCATGTTCCATTTTTGTAAACTCGTTGAAGGACAATTATGATAAGATAATAGATGCTCGTGAAATAGCAACTAATGGTACAATTGAATATAATGGAAACATTATGAGTTTAAACATATGTGATGATAACTTAAGTTTTACTAGAAAGTACTATTAAAAAATAAAAAAAATAAGAAAGCCTCTTTTTTATTTACTTAACATTTGTAACAAATTATGGGTCTATTTGCCCTAACTTATTTTTCTGGTTTATTTTTTGTTTTTATTCAATTTTTTTTTGTATTTATTATTTTTATATCATTTTTTTTTGTAGCTTATTGGTTCGTATCGATGAAAGAAATCTAAAAAGTATAAAATTATGTCCAAAAGTTTAAAAAAAAATCACTAAAGACGATAATAAGTCAACACAAATGCTGTTTTTGGCTTATTTTTTGTCTTTTCTGAACTTTTTTTAATTTTTTAACATAATTTTATATTTTTCTGAAATTTCTTATCGAGACGAACCAACAACCATAAAAAAATTGATGAAAAACAAAAAATTAAATTTTTTTTTAAATAAAAATAAAAAACTAAACAGTGAATAATCTAATAATTACCACATGCCAAATGGATCTTATGCATTTGTATGAAGCCCAATATTTTTTATCCATTTATCTTGTCCAAAGCCCTAAAATTATTCGGGGTGGGCTCGGTTTGGCCCAGACTGAGTTTCTCACCCGGTAACAGTCCAACAAGACAAAATGCCTGAGACATTTACCAGTCATAACTGTACTCATCACTCTCATTCTCTCTCTTCCACTACCCCACTCCCCCTCTCTCTGGTTCGATCTCATCTCTCTCCTCTGTACGACACTGTTCTCATTTTCGGCGTGCAATCCCATTGGTAACATCCGCCATAACTCCCTCAAGAAAGGCCACATCTTCTCTCCTCGCTCCTTCCTCTGGCAATGGCTGTGCCCTCCGCTTTCTCTCTCCTCATCTCTCTCATTTTCCTCACCACACTCCTCTTCTCACGCGCATCCTCTTATGCAAATGCACATACCCACCTCCACCGCCTCCAACTACTCGCCTCCGTCGGACGATCCACGAGCACCGGCGCCAACAACGGTGTAGTGACGGTTGAGCTGTGGTGCGTGGCGAAGAATAACGCCGAGAACTCCGCCCTCCAGACGGCGCTGGACTGGTGCTGCGGCACGGGCGGTGCCGACTGCGGGCCCATTCAGCAAGGCGGGTTATGCTACGACCCCAACGACTTACAAAGAACTGCGTCGTTTGGTTTCAACAACTACTTCCTCAAACATGGCCTGACCGAAGATAGCTGTAACTTTGATGGCACGGCGGCTCTCACTTCGCTCAACCCAAGTAAGAATTTCGTCTGAAATTTTAGGGTTTTAAGCTCTAAAACCCTGAACCCTGTTTGATTAACTGGTGGTTTTGTTCTAATCTGGTGTTAGTTTCTTATATCAGGCCATGGTAGCTGCAAATTCCCATCGAGGTCAGTGATTGAATTTTGGTTGGAACCGAATTACATACATTTTTCGTTTATGCATGTCAGTTGTCACTGATGTCCTCTTGTATCTTATATTATGCATGTATGCCCACGGGTATGTATACTATAATGTGTTTCCTTCTGTTGTTTTTGCATCATTTGGTAGTGGCCAGATTCAATTCATTTTTAGTTCTTAGCTTACGAGCCCATTTTCCATATTTGAAAATTGCACAAGAAAAATAACCAAGCAAAATTAATTTCATTAATTTCTCTGTTGATGTCTGTGATATGGATTTAGTAGTTTTTTTATTGACCATGACATCTGAAATGGTAACGATTCCCCTTTTGTTGGAGCGATTTGTTGTGATATGGCTTTAGTGGATCTTTCTTTCATTTGGCTTGTATTAGGGGAGAAATACTGAAAAACTGTGGGCTAGTGAAAATGCATAAAACCCTCTTATTTTCATTGCTACATTTCTCCTAAAAAGTGTTGTGATCTGTTGAGAAACTAGACTTGCCAAATGCATCTTTTAATTGTACTGCATCGAAGTATTACGGAAGAATAGAAATCTCATCCTTATGCAATTTCAGTGCTTTTAGTTCATTGACACTTGTTAGCTCAATCACTCAATCATCGACACAAGATTTACGTGGTTCCCCAAAACTGGGTACATCCACGGGAGTGGAGCTAGATTTGTTATTTGAGCTCATGTTTAGGATTTTACAATAGAGAGTATTTATAGACATACTCTATTCCAATCCTAATCCGATTCTAATTAGGTAAACCAACTCTAATTAGAATTCAATTCTAATTAGATCATACAGTCCAAATCTAATTAGGTAATGTAACTCTAATTAGGTTGTATTGTACCGCGGGGCCTTTTCCCCCGAGCCCCCCAATCCATTGGGCCAAAGGCCCAATTACACTAGTTGAACCCATTGGGTCAGAAGTCTCACTCCGCTCTGCTCGGTCGCTCCGCTTCCCTCGCTCCGCTCCACTACGCTCAGTTTCTGACCCGCTCCATATGAGGCATAAGTTCCAACAATCTCCACCTTGGAGAATATCTTCGCCCCTTCAGAAGACAACTTATCTTGATTTAACTGGCTTGGGGATGCCTCATCTCTATCACCTAGAGATGTTTACCAAGTCCAAGCAATGCTCGAACTTGTCCGCAGTCACAATCTTTGTTGACATATACCTACTCTCCAATTTTGCCCAAACTCCATCCAGCGAATCATCCCCGATTACTTGGTACATAACTTCATCTGCGAGACACAAACGAATCGTACTCACTGCATTCGCTTGCAGATCTTCTCAATCATCGTTTGACATCTGCTCTGGTTTCTTGGAGCTTCCGCCCAGCGTCTCCGACAAACCTTGCTGTACCAGCAGATCCTTTACCCTCTGTTGCCATAGTCCGAAGTTTCCAGTTCCATCGAACTTTATCACATCAAATTTCGACACAGACATATTCCTCACCATTGTTCTTTGTGTGATTGAATTAACCTGAGCTCTAATGCCACTTGTTAGTGCAATCACTCAATCACACACTAAATGTCGAATACGAAACAGTAAAGAAATCAATACAAGATTTACGTGGTTTCCCAAAACCGGGTACATCCACGGGAGCGGAGCGAGATTTGTTATTTGAGCTCATGTCTAGGATTTTACAATAGAGAGTATTTATAGACATATTCTATTTCAATCCTAATCCGATTTTAATTAGGTAAACCAACTCTAATTAGAGTCCCACTCTAATTAGGTAACGCGACTCTAATTAGAATTCAACTCTAATTAGATCATATAGTCCAACTCTAATTAGGTTGTACTGTACCGCGGAGCCTTTTCCCCCGCACTCCCAATCCGTTGGGCCGAAGGCCCAATTACACTAGTTGAACCCATTGGGCAAGAAGCCTCACTTCGCTCTGCTCGGTCCCTCTGCTCCACTACGCTCAGCTTCTAACCCGCTCTATATGAGCCATAATTTCCAACAACACTCGAGGCACAAGTACATGACCGGAGTATGCAATGCTGAAAGTTCCCTGTGATATTCCAAATTTTAAAATACAAAACAATTGTTTTTTGGTTAGTTGACTTTTCATTCATAACTTATCAGGTGAATTATCTATATGAATACAGCCCTAAATAGGCAGCCCCATCTACAAATATTGTTGCTTTCGATTCCACATATTGGTGTTAATTGTTGTATCATTTGTGTCGGCTGGAAGTGCAGTTTTACAGTAAAGAATGGAAGTTTGACCGGGTCATCGACAACATTGGGAGTTGGCTCTGCTAGTGCAGATATAAGTCGTGGTAGTTATTTTGCTGGTACACGGTATTGGCCCTTGATCACCACTCATTTGTTCTATGCAATTACACTGTCATTTTGAAGGCTCTGTAAGTCGATTCTGTTTTGCTGTACGTTTTGATTGTCTGTAACCTACAAGTGATGCAACGCCAAATGTTTTCGTCAGAGAAGTAAAATGTAAAGGTTTCCAGAGTTAGTTCTACAGATTTATTCGATACATTTGTTTTAATTAACTGTTTTATGATATTTCAGTATGCAATCCACTTTACAAAATCAGTTATAATCGTGTTCATTTCCAAGCGTCTGTATCTGCACTAAATTTGCACTTTGAAAATGCTCATTTTAATTCACCATTTTTACACCTGACCCGTACATTTGTTCTGTCCTGGTGTTAGTTTGAACTTCTGTAATGTATTAGTTTCCGTAGCAAACTCGATTAGGTACCTTTACAATTGTTGTAGACCATCTGCCAGTATGACAATCCCTATGGTTAAAAATCATCCGTTTGTCCAGTTTAGGTCCACCTGTTGTTGTTATGAGTTCAGATTCCTTAAATTGTTCACATACTTTGGGAAAAATTGCCATGTCTCTTGATGTATATGTGGATTTTGATATGTTGATCTCTAGTAACGTTTAAGCCTGATGTTGTGGAGCTCTATCCCAACTGGTTTAGCTGTGTCTTGAGCTCTCACAGTCTTGGACTGCTTCTGTATGTAATCAGTAGCATGTCAAACTTTAACAAATATGGGGGAGGGGTTGGAGAGCAATTTTGTTCACCCCCGGCAAGGGTGTGCTCATTCTGGGTCTCATTTCGATGATGAGAATCGTTCATTTTATTCAGATTCATTTTCTAGATCATGCATAAGTGATTTATCTGAAAACTTATATTTTTTGCTCCAAAATTCGCAACTCAAGAATTGGATTTTTGAATCAAGCACTTGCAAATGTTTCATAGAGCTGAATTTCACTTTGTCCCTTCGCTAATAAATTTGGACAAAATAATGATTCATGTGGGACTCAGAATGAGCAAATTCTTGCGAGGGTGAACAAAGCGAGGATGAACAAATTACTTCTCGGAGGGGCTGGACTGGGGACCTGGGAGCCTATCCTGTTGCCTCTGGTTAGATGCCTCCCCTGCACAGAACAATTTTGTACATAAAAAGAGGACCAGGGGATGCTGCTGTGCATTGCACACAGTAGTCCTTGCTGCGCGACAAAACGACATTTTGGGTGCACAAAATACTGCTCGAATAGTTAGAAGCTCCCCAATTCCAAAAAAAAGTGTTGTAAAATAGTCAAACTTCAGACCATACATTTTCTAATCTGTAGTTCCTATTGTAAGCCTACAGTCTCTTGTGAGACCAAAGTATAGTCCACATGCATATTTAATTTTTGTAAAAATATTTAGTTATTAATTATTTATTTTTGAGTCCTAAATATAAGGCTTAACTTATAAGGAACCTACCCACTAAGGAAGTGATTTAATGGGTGTTTAACTTCTCTAACGGTGAAAAGTTATTAGTAGTTACACATAGATTAAGGATCCAATTTATACGTGTTAATTCAATTGATTTTTCAACACCACTATATATGGTTCGTGGGATCTGATTTCACTGTGAAATATTAATTTTGTAAACTATTTTTAAAACTTGTACAGTGTTAATTGTTTAACACCAAAGTAGTTAATTAGTGTTTTACTGAGTTTGTAAAATTGTTGAGAATTTGTTACAGAATAAAAATTCAATTGTTTATCTATGGACTATAATAAAGACACCAAATTATAAGCGGTTTGTAGGGACCTGCCTGGGGGTGCCCTCACAGCAGGGGCGGATAAGGATTTTACGTTTAGGGGGTGGGGTGGGATTTTTTTTTTTCAATAAAAGGAGAGAGTTGAATGTAATTTGAGAGAGGGGGGTAAAATGTAATTGCTATTATAATTTTCAAATATTACATCTAGGTCCTTATGTTTTTTTGAAAATTTTGGGAAGGTCTCTGGTCTCCATGCAGTTTTGCTCCTACCTTACAGACTTTCGATACTCCCAACCAAAAATCCCATAAAATAGTTCCTGAAGAAAATTCCAAAGGCAAATGAAATATCTGAAAATATAAATTAAGGGGGAAAATTGAACAATTGCATTAGGACGCGACGATAATCTGATCGATTTGATTTTGATTGATTAAGACGAGGACACAATTTCAAAAAAAAAGGTAATAAATCTCATCATAATGAAATAGACAAGTAGAGGCAATACGTTTAAGAACTACTGTCTCAAAATTGAAATCAAGAAATTCTTTCAAAATTAAAAATTAAAAATCATGATCTCACATGTACTTGTGCTCCCATAAATCCAAGTGAATCGTGACATTTGATTATAAATTTGAGAATAATTTATTGATTTTAATTCTCGAGTTGTAACACTCTTTATATGTTTATGACCGAGATGAGGAAAAACAGCGGCTGACACACGGTATATATGTATATTTATAAGTGTTTTTGATATATCTATATTTTAATTTAGAAACTGTGGGCCACATGTGATAAAGATGTACAATTTTATGATTTTATCAATTCATCACTTCTTACATGCCTTCTTGATTTGTACTTGACAGTTCTGATTAGTTTTCCAGCAAAGGGTTTTATTTTTGTTGCTAATAAGACATGTTTCTTTATTAATGTATACATATATTAAGGTTAATTTAATATATAAGGGAGAGTCCTAAAAATTTAAAGTTTATTGTTGTGAATATTAAGATTTATTTTTGGATATGATTATGCCATACTAAGAATTATTTATCTTAAAATAAACACATCTTATGAAGTGGTTTTTATAATCACCTAAGTTGATTTTGACATTTTCATATTGCAATTAAGTTCTAGTAAATAATTACTTCGCCCCACAATGAGGTATTTATTTTGTGAAACTTAATTGGAATAGGATAGTGGATTTAATAGTAAGGGATTGGATATTATATATCCACAAGTATGAATTTATTTTTCTTAATGTCGCGAAATTCACTAGTCTTATTAATAAAATAACAAATCAAATATAGTTATAGTTACATTTACTCGCATAGATGTTGCTAAATGATTTTAACATTGGTACCTTATTTATTATTGTAAAACTTGAAAAGAAAATTAAAAAAACCAATTTCTAAAATGCAAATGTAAATTAAGGAACAAAGAGATAAGCAGATCTTTGTGGTTAACAACTCGAAAAGTTGTTTGAGATCCATCCTAAAAGTCCAACAATGTTGACAATAATACGTGTTAAATCTGCTTTCTGTTTTTCTTTGTTCTGTGTAAATTTGACTTGAAACATGTATAATGTTTTTTTTTAGTGAAAACACACGTTTGGAGTTAACAGAGTTTGTAAATGTTTTTGTTTCCAGTTGTTAAATGGAGTAAGTATGACTGCATGAAGTCAAAGGTTGAAAAACTGGGAGTCTTTAAAGTTAGCTTCTGCAGATAAGACTTTTAGTTTGTCTGTCTCTATCGAATATTAACAGTACCACTCTGCTTAGGTAACCAAATACTTTAAAAGTCTTTCCTGGCGACTAGTAAACAACTACTACATTTCATAACATACCAAGTCTCAAGACTTTCAAATTTGGACAACCAGAAATGCTACGATTCTCGAAAAATTTCTCCGAATCCCAATCTGGGATGCTTTCTTGAAAATGTTTCGGAGATCAAAGACTTTCCCTCGAACAATATATGCAAATCTATCTGAATAATTCTTCTCGTCGGCTGGTGACACGAGTCGATAGTTTTGTCTATGAATCACATGTAATTATAGTACGGAACAATGAAAACAAAATCATATAGGAATTCAAAGAACATATAGAGAGAAGGAACTATGGCAATTGCTGAATTTTTTTCTACCCAAAAATCACTGTCTCTCAATATCTTCTTCTTGGCCGGAATATTGAATTCGTCGGGATGACCATTCCCTACTAAGCATTCTCCGGAAAGAACTCAACCGTGAGCTTGATCCGTTCACTTTCGCAGATGATGATGTCCCTTCAATGCTTCCCAATGCAGAATTGGTATGGTCTAGATGCGGAGCAGTGGGGGGAGCCGGAGACAGAGAACCACCAGCTTCTAGCGGCGATTCATGGAGCTCTGGCACCACCCTCGGCTCTGCCTCGGTGCGGCAAATGGGACATGTTGATTGTGAATTAAGCCACTTATCAATGCACTCTGCATGGAATGTGTGCTTACAATTTGGTAGAATCCTAGCAATTTCATCATCTTCTAATATACTCAAACAAACTGCACACTCTGCCTCTCCTTCTCTCTCCTCCCCTGCTTCGGTTCTTTTGAAGAGAAATACCGGCAGAGAGGCGATGACTGCCGGGTCAAGACCCGTCTTGGGTGGCTCCACCTGAGAAACAGACAGCCCTAGCTGCTGAATGGCAGCTCTCCGGCGGGATTGGCGTCGGAGGACGTATCTTGCGTATATGTGAAGTATGATGACTAGCACAACCACAACTGAAAGTGAAATGACTGCAGTGAGCATGATTTTGCTGTTTAAATCATATTGGCTGCTTGTACGAGGACGTTCGTCCGTATTTTGATTGTGGCTGGGGTGTCTTGGGAACAGTGGTGGGATCTGGCCGTGATGGTCTCCCATGGCGGCGTGTGACGGAGGAGGAGGGGTGGCTTGTTTTGGTTTGGTGTTTGCAATATGTTGGGGGATGGAACAAGAATTCTTATTTGTCTCTCTATATAGTTGTGAGATGTTGGGATGGTCTTCTTTCCTTTGTTTCGTGTGTGACTTGTGATATGCGTTAGGTGTTGGGTTTTCCAAAGAAAAGAAAAGCGAAACAAATTAGTGAAAATGACTCCCCCTGTTTTGAAGATGTTGGCTGTTTGAATGGTGACTTCCCACTTCCACATATTTTTCTGTCTTTTTTTTTTTTTTTCTTTTTCTGATGTGCATTATGCGCTAAAACGATATTGTTTTGACACACAAAACTCTGTTCGGACAGTTGATGTTATGTTCGAGCAGTGTTTTTTTTTTGAAACAACGTCATTCTGTTACTGTATAGCGGACTCTTCGTTTCTCATTTACGGTCGTGATTATTAAAAAATCCAAAAGCATCAGCTTTTAAAGATGGTTGTGGCTCAAAAGACAAAAGAGGAAGGAAGCAAATTTTGTGGTTAAATAGAGTGACACATTTTTTGGGGTGTTAAGAAGCAAAAACTGCCCCTCCAAAAATTGTAGTAATGGTACTCTCTGTTTCTAAATTGGAAATACATGAAGTAACTGTTATTACCTTGAACGTAATAACAAATTTACGTGAATGGCTATGGAGCCAATTTGGAATTTCCTTGAAACAAAGGGGCTTGATTAGCTAGTTCAAAACAGTAACAAGAAGAGCTGATTCAAGCAGTTCTTCATAAATACTGACAGAAATAGTTTTGTGAAAACTGTTTGAATCAATCAATTTTCGGTAAGATTTTAAACTAATTTCTCGCGGGTATTTTTAAAAACATATTGAACAGTTCAGATCATCAAAATTTAATTAGAAAAAAAAATTTTGTATTTTAACAAAATAAGGAATCCTTATTAGAAGTTGCACATACAAATCAAATAATTACTGTGTCTAAATCCTAACATAAGGTCAAGAAAAATGAGGACTTTAGTATTCAGTTACGGATTCACCTTGAAGTTAGATTGTAAATCCAAGGTTTTAAATATCGGATCTGTTTGAGTATCGATTTGTCTATTAGTACCGTATGTATCGGTATCGGTCATATACCGGGTACCGTATCGAATTTATCGCAACTATATATATATATATATAGCAAGAGAGAGAGGGGCCACAATTTTTTTATTTTTGCAACTATAAAAAAAAAATCGGGTACCGATTAATATAGGCGGTACTAGCCGGTACACCGGTGTTTAGAATGATACGAAATTAGAAATATCTGGTATTATTTTTATACCAAAATAGTACATGATGATACCGACCAGTACGGTACGGTATGATATAGAATCAATAACTTTGAATAAACCATCAACATTTATTCATCCTTACAGATTGCCATTTGAACGTTGGTTTAACAAGAAATTAAATTTGACCGCATGTAAAAATCAAAAGTAGCGTAAGTTGACTCGAGTTTAAGGCTGTGTTTGGTTAGCTGTTTGGGAGATTTTCTCCCAAACAAGTTTCTGGAACAATTTCTCAAACATTTTCCCAGACAACTTTTTCTCTCTATAAAAAGTGTCTCTGAAACATTTTTCTCCTAGACATGTTTCTGAGACACTTATAACCAAACAACGTCTCAGAGTTTTGTTTCTAAAATTGTTTCAGAAACACCTCAAAACGAACACAGTCTCGAAAACTCAGCTCAACTCCTAAAACGGAAAGAGCTATTTGCGAACAAACTGAGCTGTTTGCGAGCTTGGCTCGGTAAAGGCTCAGTTCGGCTCGTTAACAAGTCAAGCTCGAGCTCAAATTTTAGACTGATTTCTTGAACAAGCCGAGCTTGAGTCTCGAAGCTCGGCTCGGCTCGGCTCGAATTTTAAATTTGTTTAGTTAACGAGCTGAGTTTAAGCATTATAAAACTAAACTAAACTCGGCTCGGCTCGGCTCGGCTTGTTTACAACCTTAACTGCGTAAGTAAGCCCAAATTAAAAGTCGCATAACGTGTTCAAAGTATCTATGCTTTCTGAATACAAGTATGAACACGATTTGGATTCAAACTCTATATTCTTTGACTTTGGATCCTGTATTATCACGAAGAAGTTTCAAAGAACTTGGTGAATTTAATTAACTATAAACTTTAGTACTCCTTGTTCTTTCTTTTCAACAAATCCTTACCATAAATAGAAAAAGCCTCCATGCTGTTAATCGGTAATCGCATAAAATAAAACGAACAAAATTTTATAAAGTATACGTGGAAGCCTCCTACTTTTTTAAATCTCTCTCGCTCACTCTACCCCTCCGGAGTTATTTATTAAATACAATAAAAAAATTTGGTTAAGGGAACAAAATATTTTGGTTTAGCTAAACAATATTGGAACCTCAAGAAACGCTAAGACTGGTTCGTGTGGTCTAGTATTTGTAGCGTAATTGGGGGTTTCAAGGAAAATGTTAGTCAATTGACCAGAAAAAATGGTCTTCCAATTAAAAACGAAACATCGTAGCCATTTAGCTGGGTGGCTAGAGTCAACAAAGACGACTTTTGTGTGGAAATTGTGGCTGCTTTTCTCTAGTATCTTATTTAATTTTAAGTTTCGTTTTTGTCAAAAACAATGACCTCAGTAGACTTTTACCCTGTTCCCACATATAACCGTCCCATCCTTGTAGAGAGGACTAGGAGGAAAGACAACTCTAGTAGAGATGACAATTTGGACCGAACCGATGGTTATTCGAACCGAATCGTTTAATTTTCTCCGAACCGTAACCGTTTTTTTTCCCATGGGTATGGATATGGTAGGAACAAACAAATACCCGTTCGGGTTCGGTTCGGTTCGGTTATGGTTAGAAGAATAACCGAACTGTTACCCGAACCGAACCGAACCGAAATTAAACGACGTCGTTTTATATATATATATATATATATATATATATATATATATATATATATATTATATTAATTATTTTATAACCCCAGGTCCTATATATATATATATATTATATTATATTAATTATTTTATAACCCCAGGTCCTATATATATATATATATTATATTAATTATTTTATAACCCCATTCGGGTACCCGTTCGGTTCGGGGAATACCCGAACCCCGTTTGGTTCGGTTATGGAGCACCCCCTCTTCCTCCATTCGGGTATCGGGGCGGGTTCGGTTCGGGTATTCTATTCGGGTATCGGGGCGGTTATCCGGATAACCGCCCCGAACCGCCCCGTTGCCATCCCTAAACTCTAGCATCTAACTTAAAATATTTTATACACACAAACCAATCTTGGGTAGTCTTTGTGTCACGGCCTTAGAATTTTTCCCTCAAATATTACAAAGCTCTCAAAGGTAGTTCGGGCAAATGAGGACCTTACCTATTTATACAACAAGAGAGAAGTCTATAATATCCTCTAAAATCTTCTCAACACATCCAATCTAGAATTCTTTACAACCATCTTTACAATGACTAGAAGTATTTACAAGAATCTAGACTATTCTAAAGGATGGTTCTAGAATGTCTTTAGAATATCCTCCTAGCTTCCATACCTCTCTAAAGGATTCTAGAATCTTTCGGAGAACCCCAATTTTTCTAGTAATAGATGGAATGATGCACACCAAGTGTTTGATAAAATGCTCAAGTTGTGACATTAGACCCCCAGTGGTCTCCATTTGGTTTTGTCACTGATCTTGAATAAATTTAACGGTTAGTATGATGGTGAAAAATAAACTTTGAGCCAAGCATGTATTATCATGTCTCCACTGATTTCCAATTATTTTGATTTTTGTGTACATAGAAAACTCAACTAACCAAACAAAGTGAATAATTTTGACCACTTTTTCAGATTCGGGATGAAACTCAAAAGTGGAGCACAATAGGGCCTGCTATCCCGCTCGCTTGTATGTGTGTATATTTATTTGTGTGTGTATATATATATATATATATATATATATATATATATATATATATATATATATATATATATATATATATATATATATATTATACTGACAGAAATAATTTTATGAAAAATTGAATGGATTAAGATTTTTCGGATAATATTTTGAGCTGATTTCTCACGTTAACCCTTAAAAATATGTTTTAAACATATTGAACAATTCAGATTATCAAAATGTGATCGGAAAATAAGAGATCCACACCGTAGGAAAATAAAGAATTCCTTATTAGAAGTTTACTCTCTCCCTCTGTGTGTGTATTGTTGGAAATTTTCGTGCAATAATCATGAAATAATTAACAACTATAATTGACATGAATCACTAAAATCATGAACAAAAAAAAAAATATAATGCTAATAAGAGATAGAGAAAATAACATGTTTTATCAATAGAAGGCACAACAAGTCACTATCTTACAGCAGTCTTCGTTTCCCTTTGTGTTGATACTGGTAGATGAATACCCCTCTAAGATACAATTTGGAATCCCACATGATGTCTTCATATTACATGATTGATGAAAAACAGAGATGTCAAGCTTTTTTTCCAATTATCCGGAATACATAATAAAGAAAATAGCTAGCATGAAGTGAAAGACACTTTTAAGTCTTAAAGAAAACCCACATAATATTTATGAATACACTGTTTAAAGAACTCCACGTGTCTCTTTCCAAAAGATATCTTCTTCACAAGACACCTTCTTAATTTAATCTCTTAAAATAAAAAAGCATGACTATTTGGAAAATGCTAATCACCGCCTAGTGTGTAAAATGTGTATCAATATTTATAAATTGTAAACTGATATCCGTGAATATGTATTGATATTTATAAAACGTGCATTTATATTCGTGTTTGTTTGGTATTCTGTGCATATTATCCACCGCTTAGTGGGCGGTGGTTAGTTACAATATTATATAATTAAAAGTCATGTTAATTATTTAAAATAAATATGCAACTCAATGAAAATAACAATATGAAGTAAAAGATAAATAACATATCCTAGTGGACAGTGGTTTGCTCTTTGTATTTTGTTCTTGTTCTATTTGATATACTGTTTCTATTTTTTCAAAAATTTATATAAATAATTATATATTATTATTTTCCAGAATTATTTTTATTATAATGGGAACATGTAACAAACAAACATAATGAATTAGGAAAACCGCGGCTTTATATTGTTGATGAGTTTTCACTTATTAATCACAAAACAGTTAACAAGTGAAATTGTCATAGATCACTAGATTAATGATGAACATAATAAATAAATCTATTGTAGATAAGAGATAGAAAAAATAACCCGTGAGATCAATAGAATGCATGACAAGTCATTGTCCTACAATCTTATTCGTCTTCCTTCACGTAGGTACTAACAGGTGGTTACGTTCTTAAATATAACCCAAAATTTCATGAAATATCTCCACGTACGTTACACAATTAGTAAAAGATAAGAGTGTCAAGTTTTTCTCTAGTTATCCAAAATAATAAAAATAACAATATGAAGTAAAACCCTATGTTTATGGAACTCAATGTGTCTTTTTATAAAAGACATGTTCTTCACAAAACAGCTTTTGGTTAGAATTTCTTAAAATGAGAAGACATGATTGTTCATTTAAAGGCCCGGTTTGGCCTGACTTGATTATTTGATATTGTTTCGTCTTTATTTGAAATTTTTTTGTATTTTTTTGCTTTTCGTCAACTTTTTATGGATTATTAGTTCGTTTCGACGAGAGCTTTCAGAAAAGTTATAAATCATGGACCAAATTTGAAAAAGGATCAGAAAAGACGAAAATAATCCAAAAATAAAATTTTTTGTGCTCATTCATCGTCTTTTTAGTGACTTTTTTTAAGCTTTTGAACATAATTTTATACTTGTTAGATTCGTCTCATCGAGACGGACCAATAATACACAAAAAAATTGAGACAAAAACAATAAATGCGAAAAAAATTTGAATAAAACTTGATTATTCATAATCAAGTTAAGGCAAATGACACCAAAGTACTATATAATTAAAAGTCATGTCATTTTGGAAAACATGCAACTTAATAAAATGACTTATCTCTTTTAAAAAAAACCGTTTTGTTCGTCTTTATAAAACATAAATTTCTATATAGCGCGCGCATGGTGCATGCGCTTGCATACACTTGTGTGTAGAAATAGACATAACTTTTTAAGAAAAAAATTATTGAACATTAATCAAATAATATTTCATTTCCATAATTCTGGGGCATTTCGTGGCAATTATAATTGAAATAAATAATTGAGTGGCTAGGTAATTTGTATGAACAACCAATTATGATCGCGAGTGCACATGTGACTGTGAGAGGCGAGGAGCACAAGAGTTTTTTTGTTTTTTCTCTTGATTCATTTCCTTGCATTTGGCCTTTGAAGCTTCTGAACCTTCAGGATAGCTCTGACAAGTCAAGATGTTAAAGGTCAAGACATTTGATTTTGGGATAGAACCTTAGGCTAACTGGTCAAGTTTGGGGAATAACCGGTCAAAGGCGATGTTTGATCGGTCAGGATGTCCTTTGGCAGATTGGGTTTCATGCCCATTTGGAATAAAACAACACCTCGAACCCCGCACACACCTTACACAAGTATACACTTCATACAGATAGCTCTGACAAGTCAAGATGTTAAAGGTCAAGACATATGATTTTGGGATAGAACCTTAGGCTAACTGGTCAAGTTTGGGGGATAACCGGTCAAAGGCGATGTCTGATCGGTCAGGATGTCCTTTGGCAGATTGGGTTTCATGCCAATTTGGAATAAAACAACACCTTGAACCCCGCACACACCTTACACAAGTATACACTTCATACTTGTATTATGTCTATGGATTTATGTGGGATCACGTGTGAGCAGGTTTATCATATGAGACAATATTGATTATGTTGTTGCGCTGTTATCATTATAATGTTGTTATGCTATTGTCCTGTTGTTAGAGAACTTGATAAAGTAGATGTCACACTGCTAAGTTGTTTAAGTTTTAGCTGTTATGCTACTCATTTTATTCAATAATTGTCGTTACCTTGATCTTGGAAAAATCTAGACTATTTGTAAGAGACATCGGTTCGAATTACATTTGGACAATGCTGAGAGTCAAGTGATCATTATAAGTAATCATTCCCAACTGAAGATCTTACGCTAAAGCCTATGGGTACAATTCGGATTCTCGAGAAGGAGGATCCTAGAAACATAAATTAATATTCACAACGAACTTATGTATTCACTTTCGCTGTTTTATATACTCTTGTTATTTTGCATGCATATATGTTGAGTTTTGTCGGATAGTATTTTTATTAAGTGTCACAACTCATAGAGTAATTCTTTTTGCTCCTGATATTTCATGTCAGATATAGATGAGCAATCAGAGTTGCAATTTGAGCATGAATAGGCTGACTATGAAGATGAGAGCTACAATAAGACTCGATTGCCGTGGCTGTAAGAGGTTTTATAATATTATTTAATTTTCCACATGTAAACTCTGTTGGAGTATTTTGATAATTAAACTTCTATTACAAATTATTCTTTAAATAATCTTTTAAAGTGTTTGTTAATTGGGGAATTTATTTTATGGTCCCAACTATAAGTGTTTATTAGTTTTTTATCCTATGCATTTTTGAAAATTATGTTTTGGTGCTATTTTTAAAAAGATACCCAACTTACCTTGATTTTCAAATTGAGCAACTTCAGCACTAAATTTCTAAAAAATGGATGCACTTAGTGCATTACATATCAGTTCGTTCCTTCTACTGAATACCAAATTTACTATGTTTTGCCTTCTCAAATGGATTTTCCTTGAACTATCAAGTTTTTTTATATGATATTCGGTTTTAAGATTCGAGATGGGTTTATTTGTTTGGTTACCATGGTATATATCATGATAAATTTGTAGATTATGTTAAATTTCTACAACTCTAATTTTTTTTAATCTTCAGCGATGGTCAATTTGCAAATCATGGTAAATTTTATGCGCGATAAACAAATATCATGGTAAATTTCACGCGATTGTTAGATTATGGTAAATTTACCATATTCTGGTAAATAACGACGATTTGCAAATTATGATAAATTTCTTGATTATGGCAAGTTTCTGCAACAACAATTTTCTTTTTATTCTTTTGCGATCGTCAAGGTTCAAAAGTGCATATCATGGTAAAATTTACAAACTCAAAATGGGTATTACAAAAATAAGAACGACAATTAAATATTCTTCACTCAATGAGTAATCTGAATAATCTTTGAAAAAATATTCTAGGTTTGACGATGAGATCTTTCTCCTAACCCGCAACACTAGATTTTTGGTGAATAAAAACATAAAAATGGCAGGCTTATGTGATACATGATGAGTAATATAAAGACAGAATATTTATGTGATTTTGTGCAAAAAATCCAAATATAAGATCAGTAGTGATTCCAGATAAATCTGTAACATCAAAACTTACTATTAGCAAAGTACCATTCCGGCGATTTAAGATTTCGGCAAATATTCTCAATATTCAGTGAAAAATAATTATCATATGTGATTTCATATTTGAAGCCTAATTTAAAAACCTGCCAAATCAAGAATTATATGTTCAGACTTGAAAAAGGATAAGAGTATAAATTAACACTCAAAAGTAATGGCAACAACGTAAAACCATGAAAATTAAAAGTGGGATAAAAATATAACTTTAAAAAGTGGATGGGATGAAACCTACGCTGTAAGAGTTAATAGGACTCTGCTTTCAATTACCCTTGTTAATTTAACAAAATAAATTAAAAGAATTTTATTAACATATTGAAAAATCATAATTGAGGAAAGAGGGCAAAAATTTGATAAAATAGGCCGACTTTGTCTTTCATAAGTTGGCCATGGTGGGTCAGGTCAGTTTCATTATTATTCATCCATTGATTGGTTATAAAATTACTAAAGACTGAATTGGTGCACCATTCAATAAGAGCTTTTATTTAGGTAACTATGGTTAGCATATATAAAGTTATCCATGGGAATAACTATAGTTGGCATATATAAATTCGGGAACTGTAATATTGCTCTAAGATATAGGAAAAGTCTACGGTCTTCAAATTTAAACCAAGAAAGTGTATCAGAATTCAAAATCAAGGGTTATGATTCATCTGAAAAAATGGCAAGACCCTTAATTTTAAATCGGGAACATTTTCTTTGTCTAAATTCGAGAATTGTCGCATTACTCTAAAATATACTCACGTTCTCTTTTAGATATTTCTTTTAGTTCCATTTAAGGTGGGGTGCCATGTTATACACAAAAGAAAAAGGTGAAGAAAGTCATTCATTGTCACATGAACTTCATGTGTTTTTATACTTCTAGTTTAAATCTCTATCAAATAATTTAAGTGGGCTGATTGATGTTGTACACAAAAGAAAAGGTGGGCTGATTGAAGGAAGTCATTCACTGTCACATGAACTTTCATGTGTTTTTATACTTTTAGTTTAAATCTCTATCAAATAATTTAAGTGATCTAATGATCGCGATGAATAAAAATAAAAATTGATCATGACACGACACTATCAAAACAAAGTTTGACGAAATTTAATAACATACTATTGTCGCATACAAGAACATATAAATTTGTTAAAAAAATAGTTGAAACATTAGAGATGCTCTAGCCTCTAGGTACATCGATGCATAGAAATCAAAGTTGTCAAACTCGTATTGCTAAGCGTATTCTTTTTTTTTATTAGTACGTTACGTACCATTTTAAAAAATAATGTGTTTCGGCGTACCATTTTCGATTTATCGTTAAAAAATAATGTACGTTTATCGAATAATATTTTTTAACAAAAAATTATATTAAACATATAAAATAAAATCTCACAATTTTAAAATCAAGTTCTCAACCATTCTAGACGGAAAAATCATCCGCGGTGGGTTTCATAGACAGAGAGATGAGTTAGGACAACATGAACATAGTACTTTAGGTATAATTACATTAGAGGTCTCATTTTAGGTATAATTACAAAAAAAATAATTGATGATTAAAAAAAATTATGTATTGCCCGAGATCTAGTAACCACCAGATACAGTGCGGACGACACCAGTACATAATAGACGGCTCGATAAATGCCGATATTCTTGACAATACGATACAAAAGACTACATGTACCTTTTTTCTAGTATAGAACGTGCCGACAAGTACCCTACTGTATGTATTATCCTCATAGTAATTGGCTAGAAAGATGGGGGCATTTGGAATTACCTTTAGCGCTTTGGTTGGTAAAATATGTAAAATGGTCTTAAGGGAGAGGTTAAATCATGTAGCTCGCAAGGAACTGGACTTAAATATGTCATCACTTAGGCCCACTGCAGAATAGACTTTGTCTAGAAGCCCATATTGATAAACCAACCAAACTAGTTTTGCTCACTCTCATGTGAACCAAATTTGTTCGCACTCGAATTGTGGGGCCTTTCAAAATTTCATTTTGATGATCGAAATCATGGTATTTTGTTCAGATTCAATTCAATCGGATACTAATAAGTATTTGGCCTAAGAAATCAATCTCAATAGTATAGACGATTTTGATGGTCCAATAAGTAAGATCTTGAAATGATCCCAAACGGCTAAAAATTTATTCGTCCCTTCCAGAAAGTCTTGGCAAATGAAGTGCCTCGGCTCATGCATTGAGACTATCAATTAACTCCGCCAAAAGGTAGCAGAATGATAACGATTTCCGATTCGTTTGATTTTGGGGATAATCTAAGGTCTTTAATTTCTTTGAGGCTCTTTTCCTTTAAAGACATAACAAGTAAAAATAATACTCTCTTGTTGTAAATGTCAAAATTATGAAATTTTCATTTCTCTGTATGCTAATAATTTTTTAAAATTAATTTATTAATTCATCAATGATTAAAAAAAACTGAATTTATTGAAAAGATCGATTGTAGAATTACATTTAAAATTACGAAACTATCTTTATAGGTTTACAAATGAATTTGTAAATAAAGAACAGGGCCACTACATGTATGATAGTCATGTCTCGTTATAGTACTTATCTCTAAAGTTTGGTTCTTCTTGTTCAAATTGCATCTCTATCTGCTCTTCTTCATCTAGTATGAAATCACAGGAGCAGAGAAATTTGTCTATGAGTACTAAGTCAACTAAAAATCTTAACTACTTAATAGGATTGCAACAACATTAAAGACTCAAAATCAACTCTCTCTAGAGACCAACACATTATGAGTTCAAAACAACCTTTAAAATGGAGGCATATCTTTTTGAAAATTATAACTATGGCAGTCAATAGTGCTAGGATGGAGCCTTCCATTTCAAGGGATGTGAAAAGTTAGATTACTCAGTGGTATGCTTTCACTGTTTCACATACATGCTACATACAATTTGAATACCAAGTACATGTGCAAAGCTTTACTATTCAACTGTTAGCTTCACAGTACAAAAAGCTAATGCAGCTATAACCCTGTTGGTGGTAAAGGAGGTCCAAGGATCCAATTTCTCCTTAGTTTTTGTTGGTTATGGAGGGATTCACTATCTTGCACCACTCAAGAACTATTCTTCAAGGGTTCACATTCCCATCTAAATTTTTGTCAAACACTATAGCCAACCCACCTTATTTTGTTTGTGCTTTGTTGGGCTGATGTTCGCTCGATAACTGTAGATTAGTTTGTGGAGTGTGTTTTGTCCAGGATAAATCATACACACGCACAGAAAATACAAGAGACACAAAAAATTTACGTAGTTCATCAATTGGCTACATCCATGAAGGGAATCAGGATATTTATGCAAAATATACGAGGAGCTTTACACAAGGAAGCACAGCTTTCTCTCTCACCCTATGTGTCTCACATCCTCTGATTTTGTCCTTGTCTCACGCCTCTTTCCTTCTACCTCAACTCACTCACAGTTGCTCTCTTTTGCTTTGCTCTGTTCTGCGACTAGGAAGACGAAGAATGGAATTCCAGGATCAATAAATGCTTTGTTCATGCGTGAGATCTTTCCATCTTCCGAGCCACATGAAAAAGTCATCCAAGGGAGGCTCTTAGGAAAAAAAATTCACGTGGGAAAACCTCTCAAATCCTACCCATTCAAACATGGATTGTGCCCACCTCCCACACACGGGTGGGACCCAACACAGTGTCCTTACTGAAGGAAATCTTGTTGTAAAATACTTCGGGGTGCCCTTGATTTCTACCAGGCTCAAGAGCGAAGACTACTTATAGTTAAAGTAGAAAAGCATGAGAGGTAGAATCCAGCTTGGGCTCTTAAGAAGCTTTCCTACAGTGGCAGACCCAACTTGCAATTCGATTAACCATTTGGTAGTCAGGTTTTAAAACAAACTCCCAATCTCCATTAAAACTTAGTGCTAGTATTTGGTATTCAGGTTTACAGTTTACTGGTATTGTATTTTAGTTTCCCCATAAAGTTTTTAAGGAGATTCTATGGTCTAGTCTTTGATTTAAAACGATCTGGAACTAAGGTTGCGTGGAGCTCAGTTTGTGCTTCCTAGGTTTCTAAAACCAAGGAACAAGGTTTCTATGGCTAGACAACTATGAGCAGTATGCAAGAAAGCTGACACATGTAAGGTCAACAATCTTGCTAATGCATCTTTGACTGCTAATAAAATCTTTGAGCTAAGGGATATGGTTCAACCTTGGTTCATCTGTGGCAATGGTAACTCCACCTTCTTATGGTTGGACAGTTGAGATCTGCCTGTCCCTCTTTATAGGCGATCTGGGAAGAGCGTTTGGTGTTCAACCTGGGCAGCTCCTTAACAGCTAAAGTAGAGTCCATCATCCACCAAGTTATGTGGAGATGGTACAGACCTAGGAACATGATAACTATAAGCACTGACGGCTCAAATCCCTACAGATTTTCAACTTTAAGCTTAATCATCGTAATTCTATGCATTGAACTTTAAGTAGGAATTTTGTTTATACAACTAAACCAGCTTGACAAGCTTTGAGGCCAGTTCAGCCTGTTGTTCCTTTGTTTGTTAAGGTCCGTAAGAAGGGGATAATATTATCACCACCGATATGCCTATCAACTTTTGTTATATTTGGGATTTATTTCCTTCCTTGCACTCTGTATATGACATCCGAAAAATTATTATATGCTCTTAGAGTGAAATAAAATTATTCCACCTACATCTTTAGCCTCATCTATATTTTATTCTCTTTCTATATTCTCCTTTTATATACGGCATTGTCATTAGTAATCAAGAGAATGACAAATTCTTGGTACATGCCACGTCAAGAAAAACAAAAATTATATTCCATAGAAAGTGTCCGGAACAAGAAGGCTTTTGTTACAATTATTTGAACTTTTTGTGTTAAATTAAAGAAGTAATCGACATATTTAATTTGATAGACAAACTTTAGTACAACATATAGTACCTCAAAAAGATTAATTAAGTACTTATAATTGCCAAATGTCTAGCTTATTCACGTATCGGGCAAACGAAATCTCTAAAGTCTTAATTACCATTAGTGGATCAATAAACTATTCTTCCACGTTAGTGGATCTTGAGATTTTTATAACGAGAATCATTTTTATAAGAGAGTTTGCGCCCACATTTGTGCACTAAATTTGAATAAAAATTGGGATTGGAGGTGTGAAGTCCCTTTGTCGAGGACATTTAGTCCACTAACTTTTTATGTCCAACATAAAAATAAACATTAATTTGAGCTTTTTTCAGTTCAACAACATGAATGTCTCTTTTTTTTATATACCTCAATACATCCAATGAACTGACTGAAATCTCTTCTTCTCTTGGACGAATCACCTGCATATTACTGTAAGAAAAAAGTCAACGAATTATCATTTAGCAAAACTGGTTGCTAATAGTTAAAGAAAAATTATTTTGTTACATACTTTTTCTTTATTAAAAAGTGCTATCAAAATGATGAGGTAATTACAGTTTTTATACAAAAATTTTACCAATTAATGGACGACTTTTTCTTTATTAAAAAGTTATTTATTATACTTGTTAGAGAATATTGCTCTTGACACCACATAACATCAACATGCTGATGTTATGTGGTGTCAAGAGCTCAACAAGAAGAATCAAAAAATATAAAGTGGCTATAAAGACTTCAACCAAGGATGAGTTTGAGCAATTAATTTTTGATAAAGACAGTAAATATTATTATATATTTTGCAGTTTTTAATATAATTTTTTGTTGCCTTTTTTTTTTTTTTAAATTTTGGTATATATTTTTATATTTTTCGATTCTTCTTGTTGAGCTCTTGATACCACATAACATCAGCATAGTTATGTTCGGATTGATGCTAAGAACAAATAACATATTTGACTCTACAAAGTAGAGTATCCACACCAACCTCCTCTAATCTCATTCTTTCCTATTTTGAGGAGAAATTCTTTCAAAGAGTCTCTACATTAGTCTCTCCTGATCTGCTCCTTATTTTATTATTGTTGACACGCTATGTTTAGAGAGTCCCTGTAGTCCCCTAGAACTTTTTTTTTAACTCCTTTCTCTTAGAATTGAATATGAAAGAAAAAGAATATTTTAATAAAATAGAAATAGAATAGAGAGTATGATATAGGAGGCATTAGAAAATATAGCTAACTAAAATAGAAAATGAAAAATTACTCTCTAATTTTGTTCAAAAAATAGAGAGATTGATGTGGATGCTCTAAAAGACTTCAACCAAGTATGAGTTTGAACAATTAATTTTTTATAATGGCAATCAATATTATTCGATATTTTGTAGTTCTTAATATAACTTTTTGTCAATTTTTTGTTGCCTTATTCGTCTCAACAAGTAGAATTGAAAAATATAAAAATATATACCAAAATTAAAAACGTTAAAAACACTAAAGTCAATAAAAAATTGTATTTTTTAAAACTTTTTAATCTTCAAAGAGTTTTTTGGGAATTTGAGTATAATTTTTTTTTTTTTTTTTGAGTTTGAGATTCCTTACATCATGCATTTATGATTAATTAAAAAAACTTAAAATGAACTTAATAAATGCAAAATAAATAATAAAAAATAACAATATTCGATAGTTTAAGCTAAAGGAAAAGAGATTGAGGTGGATTCATATGCAAACAACGGATGAGGGGTGGATCAATCGAGCTTTTCTTTTTCTGAGACATGGGTTTCTATAGGATCGTACCTTATCGAAAAGAGATTTAAATACCTTGAATGTGATTCAATGGTGAGAATTGGGAGAAGTGAGGGAGGGCTCATGGGAACTAAGAATCTGCGGCGGAATTTGAAACTGCAACAGACTTTGGGATGCATATTGGCTGCCCGAAATGGAGGAAGCATGTTGAATCGGATGGCGATTTATCCAAGCATGAACCGCAGGGGAGGAAGAATTGTACTGAAGGGTCCCCCTCTCCGAACCCATTGAGTTCTCGCAAAGAAAATGAGGTGGATTGAACATGTACCCTTCTCTGTTCTCTCCGCTTCCACCACCGTCCCACGGCGGCTCCGGGAAATTTCCCTCAAATGTCACCGGAGCCGAGCCATGAAAAAGGTTCTGATCAGTTGAGGAGTGGAGAGAGAGGCAAAGGTCTTGGGTGTGAAAATTCATCGGTGAAGTCAAGGGAAATAATGATCTCATTGAATCTGGAAATGATTCTGTGCCCAATTGATGATTAGTCCGGAATGACGAGTCACCCCCTTGGTTTTCACCCAATTGATGATTTTGCTGCAATCCATACCCAGAAGAAAACTCTGACTGTTGCCCCAAAATGGTGATTTCACTCGACCCTCCTGCTACTACGTCAACTGGTTTCCATGCGGGTAGTTCAGCGAGCTTGTCGATGGCGTTTTTCGCCTTCTTTATGAGCCAGTCTACAGCTTTGCTGGGGCGGTCGTACCCCAACCGGTCCTGCACGTCATAAAACTGGATTGCGGTGTGGGCTGAAAGTCGAACCCTTCGATCCCTCGGCCCTTTTGCCGTGAATACCTTGCTGTGCCGGTCTTTTCGGCCCGTGGACCGGAGAACGTGCCCTCCTTGAACTTGTACTATCTCCCCTCCTCCACCTCTTCCTCCATTATTCTTGGTGATCATTCTATTCCTAGTTTGCAGAAGTTGTAAAGAAAGACAAAATGATCGAAGAAAATAATTCAAAAGTTGATGTCTCCTCCACAGAAACTCTATATAACAAACACGTTGAATTGTACTCTCTCTCCCCTCTCTCTCTCTCCCCCTCTCCCCCCTGCGAAGTTGATCTTTAACCTTGCTTGAATATCCAATTCTGAGGAGATTGGTTGTAGTTTATGAGCTGCAGCTACCACTTCTCTGACATTCAGAAACACTGATTGGTGATCACAAAGAGCAGTCAGCCACAATTAAACCCTGCAGAATTCATATGGAACCCCACTTGGGGATTATTATTTTATCAAAGGAACCCAAAACTAGAAAGCACAGAATTTTGTGTTGCAACTTTTTTGGAGGGTTTGAGGGTATTATAAATGAGCTTGTGTACGTAGGTGGGCTGGTGTGAAGGCGAAGGCGAAGGCGGCAGGTTTAGAGATAGGAATAGGGGAAGCGCAAGGAAATAGAGGTGGCCTCAATAAATGAGTGGAGTAATGAATTTGGTTCAACTTTTTTTTTTTCTTGAATTATTATTTTTTCTTTACTTTAGTTTTGTGTTAAATTTTTATGAATTATTATTGGATAATTTAAACCAGGGTCTTATTCGCACATGCATCGTAGGTTTTCATCTCATCAAGATTTTTGCGAGTTATGTTGTAGTCTCAACTTTACATAACTTGACGTATTTGTCATTATTTTAAGTGGTTAGTTTATCCTTTTGGCCTTTTTAATTGATATCATGTAATTTCCAATTTAGTAGATTAAAAATATATCCATTTAGGCTTAAAATTTAGCAACAAATATGGTAAATCATATTAAGGGAATTAAGAAGAGAATCACCGAAAATATAATATGATTCACACTATGACCGATTTAGTTATATTGTTGTCAATATTGTAAAATTGCTCATATATATTCAGTGAACTAAGAAGAGAATAACCGAAAAAATACTAAGACCTATTTTTTGTCTTCATCCTACGATCGCCGACTAGGATTTACAATATTCCGTAATTTTATACCCCTAAATCAATCTTTTTAAAATTGTAGTTATGGAGTCCTATAACCCATGTGTTGCTTCCACCTTATAGAACTGTGTACTCTGAGCTCTTTCCCCTACACTTTGCAACAACCAACAACATTTAGTGCTCCTTGGCCGAGTTCAGCCGGGAATCACTTTGTTGCCTAAGTTGGTATTTGAAAGAGTTGAGGCAAAAGAAAGAACATGGTTTAGAGAATGTGTACCATACTTCTTTTGATGTTATCCTTTTTATACGCTGCTTGACTTGGGCACCAAGACAAGGTAGGCATTTGTGGAGCACGTTTTTTATCATCATGACCCATAACTCAATTTTATTATGATGTCACCCCGTGACATATCGAGCTCCAACTTGAATGCCACATGCCATGGCTAAAAACTCTTGTTCGTTAGGTGGATTCGTGTAAAGTCTTAATTTCTCATAATATTACTTTAATCCTTTTAATTTTATTTTATTAGTCAAACTAATAATGAAAAAGAAATCTACCTTTTCTAACTCAAAGATAAAATAGTTAAACAAGTTGTAATGTCTTGAAAGTTAAAAGATAAAAATACCCTTTATGAGTTTACATTAGAATTTAAAATAAATAACAAGTCAAACTATGAGTATGGCAACCACGCATTAACTTTCCACCGTGACCGTTGGGTCCTCTTTACTCCGGCGAGAATTTCATCTGTTCGTCTCCATCTGGCATGAAACGCCAAATAGAGAAGTTTCTCTAGTGAGTAATTAAACTCAATAGTAAAAATTATCCAAAAATTAAATCCAGAAGGAATACAACAGATATAACTGTGTATATAACAGGTTGAGTTAAAACATAAGATAAATTGAACAGTAAATTGTAACCATGTAGGTATGTTATGCTTTCTTTCTTTATGGATTTTAGAAATTCTATCAAGAAACTTCGAATTATACTCAACTTATCTAATGTAGGACACTTAGTTGAGATTGGCTAATTCTTACCTACTAAAGACCTGTAATCTGTGGTTATATACCCGATTTGAATATCGGCCTGGCAAGAAAGAAATTTTTTACCGTCCACTCAGGTTAATAATTACCTCATCTTAGCTAGATTCGACCGAACGTGGTATCACTACTGTCAGGTACTAATGAACCTTAACTATTTTTCCTTTACTGACTCAATAAGCATGCCTAAGACCCTGGTCATCACTCTCTCGAGTCTGGAGTTGCTATTGCAAACATCCCAAAAGTCACCCTCAACTGTTTTGACAACTTCTAGTTGGGTCCTTACATATGGGACATAAGCTCAATGAGACTCTAACCGGCATAAACAATCATGAGACTGTAACCCAGATAAACAAACATGGGACTCTAACCCACATAATCAATCATTCCCATGACAGGCCAACCTCAACCAGTTAAACATCTTTCAATTAACGTTCACTTACTTATTTCTACTCAATTTCACTTCGTACAATGCTCACCTATCACCCCCCACTTCTTTGTTCAGGTGGCATTCTAATCGCTATACCTATCGTTCTTTCTACGGTTTTCCCAAACAAACTATACAAGCAATTATGTCAATTTACCAAAATTTAAGCAGCATGACGGCTTAGGAATGATAGAGTTTATTAGCAATTTCAAGAGTTGGAGAAATTCACCTGGAAAGTTTTCTTCTGTGCAGTTATTTGGTCCATTTGGCTTGCTAGGAATAACCTTGTCTTCAACAACATTCCAATCAACTAGAAAGAGGTCTTAGATTTGGTGATGATGAGGACAGCTGTTTGCATGAAAGGAAAATTCAAGATTCCAGGAGTGGCCATCGAAGATTTCAAGTGAAATTTAAAAGGGGTGACAGTCAGTGGCGGACTTACCTGGTGGGGGGGAGTGGCACATGCCACCCCCAAGTAGCCAAATTCAACCAAAAAAAAAATTAATTAGTTATATTAATTACACAAATTTTTCCCCCGACATAATATTATTATCCGTGACCGGTTGCCCCTTCATAAGTTGAGATGAGGGATTTATCAAACTTTGTCATCTATTTTTCACTTGTGTAAATGGATGGTGAAAATTAAGAGAGCAACAACTTACCACTTAATTTTTCAAGTCCTTGTACTTACACTTCCTGTTTCTACACTTCCTGTTCCTACTGCAATAGCAAAACTTTTATTTTTGGCCATAAAAATTATCAAAACTAGACTTCGGAGCAAAATTAAAGACGATTTTCTTCCGGACTCATCGCTTATCTACATTAAAAGGGAAATTGCTTTAAAATTTAGTTTAGAATCAATCCTGGGTGATTTTCAAGATTTGAAAGAATGTCGAGTTTCTTTTTTATTTTTCGTTGCATTATTTTATTTCTAGTTGAATAGAGTTCATACAAAATATTTGAATGTATTTTTTATTTTTCATTGCGTTATTTTATTTCTAATTAAATGAAAATTCACACAAAATAATTGATTAGTAAGGAGTCGTTAGAACACATGTATTTTTTTATGTTGAATATTATAATTTTGTTGTTAATAGTGTCATCCCCAATATTAAATCCTAGGTCCGCCCCTGGTGACAGTTGCGGGTCGAAAGGGAACGAAGGATAGGTATCGGGATTGCCATGTGAGAAAGGAAGAGTTGTTGTTAGAAAGTTGTGAAAGGGGGAGTTTCATTCCTTTTTTGTGAAGTCTCGTTTCGATTTCCCCTATTTTGAACCTTTTGCTTAATTTGGTTTGTTTTGGCCCTTCTCATTCCCAGGTGTATGTTAGGGGAATGTTTGGTTTGTTTTGATTGAACCAATGTTGGCTACTTGCCAACCGTGGAGTTTAGCCCATTTTGTAATCTCCTTTTTTCTATATCAATGAATTTTTCGCCGATGAAAGAAAAATATTTTGATGACAAATTAACCAATTTTTGCCACTTGACACACTCAGAATGACTCTCACAGAAAGTTGCCTCACAATAATTGTAAGAGTTCTCTAATTAAACCCGTAAAATACTACTGTGAATTTGTGCAGAAACTAAGGGAAATTTACAAAATTATTCCTTTGGGCTCAAACATATCTTTCAGAAAATAATTTTCTTGATTACTCTCTACATTTAACACCGCAAAACAAGCAAATACTATTTTATTTTCTTGAGGAAGAGCCCCAAAAAAACAAACAAAATTATAAGTAGGTGATCTAAAAGGAGGTGAGAACTTTGGTATATAGTAGTTCCTACTTCCTACGGAATACGGAATTAAGATTAGGTGCAAGGAATTGATATAAGTACTGAAATTATCTGACCCATCTCCCACCCACACCCACACCCACTTTCATTCAAGCTCTGATAATGATCTTCAACAGTTTTACTTAACTTTCTAGGCCCTAGGGTTGTGTACTTTTGTAGTTTCACTGGAGAAAAATGGGACAATAATTAAAAATACACATTCATGACATAATTAAAAATACTTAAAGGGATGATGAAAATAGTAATTACACTTATACCCCACCTTGTTTGGTCCAAAAGAGTAAAAAGATCCTCTTGATTTAACACGTACACCATTGCAAAAATGACTTGGCATGTCCTATATTTCTCCTCACCATTGCTTTCGCTTTTAGATTATTTACTTCTTTTATTTTTATAATTTAGGGTGTCCAGGTCAATTTACGTATTTCGACTAATTTCTGAGGGCATCAATCTCATTGCTTACTTATGGGGATCCAAATTAATGTCAAAGCAAAATTTTGATTAATCCTATAAGAGTTGATAGCAGCCGAGAGGCTTTGATCCTGAGACATTAGGAGGAAGCAAACGCTTTAAGTGTCAAGTCTTGACCAAGATAATGTACTTCTCACCCGTGTTATTTTCCTCAAAAAGTTGGCCAACAATTAAGAAAGAAAGAGGCGGATGTAAATTTCGGGCAAAAGTAGGGTAGGCGTATGTGCTAGCAATTTTTGCTTGTCATCTTCAATTGAAAACTATCAACAATTTTAAATTTGCACTTTTAGTCGTCGAAATCACAAGGATTTTTTGTTTTTTATTTCATTTTTTGAACCATAGGGCTTGTGCAACATTTAGTGCAAACCACAAGGGAAAGTTTAATTATACCAAAAGTAAAAGAGTCGACCAGAAACATTCAGAAAGGTTTAGCATCTATGTAAAGCTACTAGCTAGATAGCCTTTATTGCCTTGTCAAACTATAAGTTGCCTGTTTGCTAGGCAACTCGTTAGCATTAAGGAACATATACCATTGAAATACTTATTGCAAAATCTTTATAGCTTCTTCTAAAAGGATTTCTAGAATTTGAATGTTCTGTCAAATTTTATGTATTTCGGCATGATACTGATTCACTCATTAGATTCGTTCTCTCCCTATTTAAGTTTGCACAAGTACTAGAACTACGCACACCAACAAAAAAGATTGCGCATACTCATAGTGAGACATGGGCTCCATTCCATCGTGATGAGACGGAATGATGAAAAGGCGGACCTACTAGTTAATATTGATTGATCTTTCTTCTCGCTGAATCGATTTATAAGGATTCTTATGGTTTCGGAAGATTCAGCTATAGGAGAACCAGGAACGGAGAGTTTTCCCCCTTTTTTATCCCCAACTCTTTGGTCTTAAGAAAACTGGTTTTAAGAACGAGTGATTGTCCTTCTCCTAACAAGGAATTTCGCTACCTTAGGACCATTATAGTTACGGCCATCGTTCACTGGGCCCTTGGTTGCTGGCTCCCTTGTTATCAGATCACCAACTTCTTTGACCTTGCGGCACTGCACCAGTGTGTAGAGCCTATGCCCCGTTGCGAGTGTGTGTGCAAATTTGTCCAAGTAGATGTACATGGCTTAAGCATTTTTGTTAATATAATACTTTGAACACAAAAATAATATATTCTACTAATTTATGTAGCATTGCTTTCGCATGATCACTATCTACATTAATAATATCACTATAGCAATAATAATAACTGTAGTAGTAACATTCATAATAATACTCGTAGCGCATAGGTATGAATAATTGAGCTTCTCACCATTGCAAACTGTTACAAAATCAAAGGATTGAGGGTTTAGGGACAAATTAATTAAAAGATAAAAGAAAATTATTGAAACCAATAAATCACTTATTAAGATTTTTTAAATAAATTTATCTCCTTATCGTGATAACTAACGTTACAAATTGAAGAAGGTAGAACTTAAATTAAAATTATTGAGTTTTTTCTTAAATGATTTCACCACTGAAATATTCTCACGCATGTGCATATTGCTGAGCTCGAATGAATAATAGCCAATCTAAGAAAGGCAGCTCATTTAACAGCCAACCTAAAAAATGCAATTCATTTGATTGCTAACCTGGCAAGGGCAATTTAAGGATTACCGATTTGAGGAAGGCGATTACCTATCTTGAATTGTAAAATGATACAAAACCTTGAATATCTCGACATAAGATTCTAATCAGGTATGGACAATGAGTTTTAGGCCGATTCAACTTATAATAAAGAACTTGAGATTGAATGAAACTCAAATAATTCTTTGGAGAATCTAGGTCAGTTTTGTCTCGTCAGTGAGCAATCAGAAGACATTTCTACTTCATTTCTAATGAGGAATCAGAAATCCTAAGAGAATTTGGAAGAGTAAATCATAAAATCTATAAATAAAAGTGCAGGTCCATGGCGAAAGATACATGCTAATTCGTGATTTTAGCTATTAATTAGAGAGATTCTTGTGACATCATTCTAACTTGATCATGAAGTGTCTTCCCATCATAGCGGTAAAGGGTTCTTTGACAATTTCTCGTCTTGCAAATCACAGGTATCAAGAGTGAGAGAGCATAATTCATGTTGGTTATTGAGGTATTAACTTTTCAATTGATTTAGAAAACCACCCACATAGAATTGACATCGTCTGTGGTAAAGTTAAGATCTCATGGAGAGAAAAACACCACAAAAACTGATACTAAATGTAACTACCAGCAAAGAGAAATTGAAATCTCCACCTCTAGTCCCAGTCAAAGGAAAAGGTCCAAGAAGGGACCTACCACGAAGCCCCCCTCTAGATCTTATGGGAAGTTGACCTCGAGAAGAGCCACAAGATCCATTGCGTGAGGACCTACCTCTGCTAGACTGCTACAACTAGTAGCACCAGAAAACGAGACTCTAGACCCCCCAGGGAAGGGAGAGAATTCCAAACCCATGGGGGCTAATGCTAAAGAACATGTGACGAAGACGGAGATAATAGTTACCGTAAAAGGTGCGAATGCGAGATCGAGGGATAGAGAACTCGATGCGTTATTTGCACAGAGTGGAGAGAGAAATTAGGGACCTTAAGTGGGCTTGCGATAGGAATCACTTAGAATGGGATGAGAGGCCAAGTCCGTTGGGAGCGGTCACCACACTAGTGAAGCACCTGAACAACCTTTAGGGGGAGGATGATCGCCAACAGAAGGCGTGTTTGCATCAACGCTCGAGAAGGGCAAGCTTCGAGTGGTGTGCACCGAGCTTGGCCTGACCTTTCGGATATGAGAGAATGGCTAAATCAGCAGCTTGCAGCGTGCCGACTTGATCACAATGTGAAAAAAAAGGTATTGCAGCAGTTGGCAACCTCTCTGCTGTTAAAATAAATTGAAGAAGACGCATTACCCAAAAAGTTTGCCCCTCTGAAATTTCACCTCTTCAATGGGAAGATATGTCATATGAGCCATATTAAGGGATTTGTCCAGGCTATATTGTCTATTTCGGCAAAGAGAATCTCTATTGCCAAGTTCTCTTAATGAGCCTGGAGAAACCATCCTTAATTGGTTTCATAAACTCCTCCATGCTCCATGAACAGCTAGGGGCAGTTAGCCGAGCAGTTCGTAGCCCTATTCATTACTAATCGAGCTTAGTCAAAGGCGTTAGACCCTCTGATGGCCATGAAAATATGCATGAAATTTTGCATGAAATTTTCAAAGTCTGAAGGATTTGTATGTGTCTAAACAGAGACTATTGGTATCCAGACACCTGGATGAAGAAAATTGACAAAACTATGTTGAAACCGTCCGGATGCCTCAATCATGAAAAATTGGCAAGAATATGCTGAGGGAGAGGGGGGTGCCTCCAAACGCACGTCCGGACAAAGCAAGGGTAGAATCTGGGCACTTGGCTTGGAGAAAATGGCAAAATTATGGATAACCCGTATTCGGACACGGTTAATCAAGCATCATGAGGCTTGGCCCGAATTTTTTGAGTAGTCTACAAAGTGGTCCAATTTCTCATTTCACTTCTCTTAGCTTAGGTTCGGCACAGGTACGCTTCTGGTCCCGAAACACACAAAATAATAATCAAATCAAAGTAAAACCACAAAAGAATTAGACAAATGTAAATTAGGGGGCGTAAATACACATATCAGTGAATTTATTCTGCTGATAAAAAAAAATACACCTATCAGATGACAATTTCCCTCGTTTCGATGGATATCTGAACCAAATTGCTCTTTTTTCGAACTTCTACCAATTTTCTCCACATGAATAAAGATATGGTAAAGGGTGAGGAATGCTCGCTCTATTCGGTTCAGTTATGAAATAGGTTATTTTTCAAAAATTAAAATATTACCCTTATATTATATATATAAGATAGTCAGTCGTCGCAAACCTATATAGTTTTAAATTTACTTTTATTTGATTTAGTTAATAATTGAACTCTATAAATTATTACGGTTACAGTATAATCAACTACATTTCCAATAGATATTGAGGATATCGATTGATTTCTCAGTATCCTCTATCTTCTTCTATCTAGTCGGTTGCATTCTCTTTTCTCACTCTGATGGATAAAGCATGCCAGTAGAAGACAGTGTGAGAGTAAGACGATATGTTTGCACTCCTTCACCAATATTAATTTTAAGCTGTGGTAAACGTGGTGATGGTCGGCAAGCGAGGGGCGTGATCCGAGATGATCACTGTCCACTAAAATTTCTGAGACAGAGACAAGAGAGAGAAATGATATGATTTGGAATATATGACCATGAAATAAGTCTACAAAAACAAAATGCCAACATGTCCTTGTCTTTCCAATTACTGCCATTTGATATGGGCAGCTCGAGGCAACTGACCTACATTGTATGGCACTTAAAAAGCCATCCCTCAGGACTTGGGCCCTGAGCACAATAAGACGTGTTCGTTTTGATATACAAAATATTGATCGAACAGTTAGGTATTAACTGAATAAATTTTAAATAGTATTTTGCGTACTAAAACAACCTTGTTTTGACATTCAACACGTTTTGCCGTGCACAATGTGCAACGGGCTCTTCTTTTCCTAGCCCTCATATCCCCCTTTCACGTGTTGATGTACGCAATGACGTTCTTCACAATCATTCAAAAGTGCACGTGATGCCGAACGCATAAAGGACACGAACAAAGTCTTTTCCAAAAGTAATTTGTTTTGAGAAAGATATTCTAGGTCGGTTTGATAAAAAAGTAAAGGGTTAATTATACTTTACCCCCTCCAATTATGATTATTTTTCACGTTATCCTTTTTATCTTTCTTTACCCACAACTTATCCGCTTAGATTATAGAAAAATAACATAATACATTGCCGTTAATTTTTTCGTCTAATATTTAATGGTAAAGATCATGTATTGTGTACATGTGCCTTTAAAAATACTTATTGTGACTGAAGTATTTTACACACACACACAACATTATACATAATATAAAGTTTATGGATTAATTTTTAATTTTTAATTTATTTAATTTTCATTGTTTGCGTGCTAAATTCATAACTTTTTGACATAAATTCATAGCATTAAACCAAACTTTGATCCATTGATTTCTTGATGTACCAATTTTTAAGTTTCTTGATATGTTTTTTTCCCGTAAAAAAAATCTTTGTATGTCATTATACATTTTTCTTAATTTTATAATTTTTTTCAAGTTTTATGAATTTTTAAACAAAATTTTTAAATCTTTCCACAGACTTTACCTATTTTATTAAAATTTTATACACTATATTATGAATGCAAAGTAATTAAATTATATATACTATGTAGACACTAAAATAAGAATGCTTATTTTTTAAAAAATACATAATCAATCGGACACATGGTAACGTGCCATTTTTTATTCATATTTATAAAACAACATTAACATATTACTAAGTATTAAACTATTATGATGCGTCATACCTAAAAATTATTTAAAATGCAAATTAAATAAAATAAGAATTAATATTATCTAACTTAATATATATGTTATAAATTATGTATTTTCTTGTGCGTATGTGTGTATGAATGGTATTTCAGTCACAATAAATATTTTTAAGAGCACATGTGCTCAACGCATGACCTTTACTGTTAAATACTGGACGGAAAAACTAACGGTAAAGTATTATGTCATCTTTTTATAACTGAAGGAGGTAAGTTGTGGTGAAAAAAAAGATAACGTGAAAAAGAATCATAGTTGGAGAGGGTAAAGTATAATTAACCCAAAAATAAAATCTAAACTAAAATTATGTACAATCGTAAATTAAGCATACATAGGAACAACAACTTTGCTTATAACCCCATAGTTAGCTATACATCGATGCTTATTTTGTACTGTATAATTTAAAAGTTCATGATGTTGATAATTAAATTTGAAGCCCATCAAAGTGAAGCTTCAGTAGTAACTCAATGATCAGGAATCTAATTAACTTTCAAAAAGTCTAGGAACACATTATTTTGCGCACAGATTTGAATACAAATGTGTCTAGAAATCGTTCGATTCACGTGATTCCCAACACATCTGTGTTTGAATCTGTACACAAATGGTGTAATCATAAACTTGCTCATTAACTTTTAGTATCAATATTTGTTGACATGAACAAAGAAATTTTCTACTCCATCCAACTAATCTATATATTATAAAACAAAAAGGGGTTATTCATTTTGGTGTGATTTTAAAAATGAAGTCTTGTCACAAAAATAATAATTATTATTACCTTTCAAAAAAATTCCATTGAATGTTTGTCATGGTTACAAAAAAACTTAACTGTAAGGTCACTCTGGCCACTATTTTTCACATTGCCTCACAACTAGAAGATAGTAAAATAAGTAAATGACTCGAATGTTTCAAGTGCACATACGCACGCATGGAATGTGTGTAGGTGAGATCAGGGCCGGCCCCGGGAATTTCGGGGCCCCAGGCAAGATTAAAAAATAAGGCACCTTCTAAAAATTTTCAAAAAATAAATTGAAATTACAACAAGAATTAAAAATCTATATTACAAATCAGGACGGTGTGGACCCCATTAAAAGACATTTTCACAATAACGGCTCAGATCGATTTCATCCAATGGTGAAGATTTATAGACAACATGGAAAAGAATATTCCTATATAGATGCATATATATATGCAAAGAGTTAATTTATGGAAATACGTCAAAAATCAGACATACAAATCAAAGTTAATTTGAAGAGAAAGTTTAGGAAGAGAATTAGAAAATCATCCAACTTCCTATGGGAAGAGAATTAGCAAATCATATAATTTCCTTCATCTATTTCCATGCAAATTTGTTCATATTTCCATGGCAAGATTCTAATTTGCTAAAAGATATTTCAATTAGGAACAGTTTTAATCCCTTCCTATTTCAAACGTTTTTAATTTTCTAAATCAAAGGAGAAAATCAAAATTTGTAATTCTTTTCTATTTTGAAAAACGTTTCTGAAAAAATATTAATCTAAAAACGTTAAGTTTATATTCCTGTATAGATGCATATATATGCAAAGAGTTAATTTATGAAAATACGTCAAAAATCAGACATACAAATCAAAGTTAATTTGAAGAGAACGTCTAGGAAGAGAATTAGCAAATCATATAATTTACTTCATCTAATTTCCGTGCAAATTTGTTCATATTTCCTATGGCAAGATTCTAATTTGCGAAGAGATATTTCAATTAGAAATATTTCAATTAGGAACAGTTTTAACCCCTTCCTATTTCAAACGTTTTTAATTTTTCTAAATCAAAGGAGAAAATCGAATTTTTTAATCCTTTTCTATTTTGAAAAAATATTAATCTAAGAACGTTAAGTTTATATTCCTACTCTGAAAAAAATTTCATGTTACTTAAAAAATTGTGTAAGGAAAAATCGGCTAGCAAAATTTCACATGCGTACGAAGAAAAAGCAAGAGTCCATGCACTGCAGGTGTAAATCGACTAAAAAAGGTACAAATGATAGGTGAATCTTACAGCTATTTTGATGTTTTTACATTTTCAGTATTGTCTATAGAATTTGATCTCACCTCTATTCTAATGTTTGTACGTTTTCATAGATAATTTGATTCAACATCTTCTAAGAAATTTTCATCACCGGTTGAAGGTATGTAACACCTCTTTTTTCTTACTTATTTGAAGTGGTTTTCTAATTTTTAAGGAGAAATGACCTTAAACATTCCCTCTCTCTCATTCTCTCAGTTGGATTTCTTTTGTAAGTTCTATTTTGTAACGGAGAAAAGTCTTCTCGGTCCCATTTTGTACTTGATACCATTGTCTTTAGAAAATGAAACTAAGTCATTCTTCATACAAGACTCAAATCTAAGTCTTTCAAGTTGTATTCTGAATTTTGTGCAGGAGCTTGACCTCTGTTGATCATATAGTATGGCTTTCCAGCAACCGCATTTCCAAGTCTCAAATTGATGACAAAATTGATCAAATTCATAGTTTAATTAAGAACCAAATTAACACAAATATTCAAATTAACCGAATATGTTTTTTATTGGTTTTTTTAAATACAAGTCAATGTAAAAATGGCTTGAACTTTGTTTCACTTTGTTTGGATTTCAAATCAATTTAGAAAAAGCTTCAAAGAGTGAAAGAACAAATGCATGTAGTTCATATATGTTGTGGTATTAACGCTTTCCTTATACAGTTTTCAGATTACCGAGTAAGAGTCTGCAAATTATTAGTCCTTTTGACTGTTCACTTTAGCTACTCTAAAACTGGATGCCCATATCTAATAGGACTAGATGATAAGATGAGAGATGTTAATAGAAATATGATTGAATTTATTGGTTGGCTGGGATGGAAAAAGTAAGCAGCATTGAGTAAACCCAAATGGAGAAAATTAAGTATTTTGCTCTCATCCTATTTGCATTCAATATCTCCTTCCATTGAATTGGTCAACTGAATATTTAATATGTTTTTTCCTCCTTCTTCTTTTTTTAAATTTGTTCAGTTTTAACAATAATAAGTAATTTTAACGAGAATATAATTATCGTAATCGGATTTCTCACGTTGTACACACATTACTCGATGAATCACATCAGTAGATGATTGATCAAATTTTTGTAAGATTACAATGATAAGTGCCTTTAGGTGAAACCATGGGTAATACGCTAAACTGCTCGCCCAACACCAAAAAAAATAGAGAAAACAAAATAAATTGAGAAATTAAAGAAAGTGATCACCGATTAACATAACTTGCCGTATCTAAACCAAATCAATTTGCTATACTCTTTGCATTCCAAACAAATAACCAATAAATATTCAAGCCTTCATACAATGAGATAAAGTGGAAGCCTCATTTGAATGCATTTTTGAAAGAAAAAAAATCATCTTGGAGCTCTAATTGCAATAGATGGTGGTGACATGAATAAAATAAAGTGGAAGGCTCATTTGCCGTTACCAACAAATAAAATTTTATTCGAAACCGTTTTAGTTGATATGGTCTTACTTTTCAGTGTTAGCTATTATTTTGGTTCACGTATTTTTATTGAATACACTAACTGGAAGTAAACAAACTTTTATTTTATTAGTCATCGTGAATTACTTTACTTTAAGTTTTTAAATTTTTTCATATGCACTAACTAAAATCGTTTTAATTTTTTATTCGTAATTTATTTACTAAATTTGATTAGAGAAATTTTACTTTAAGTTTTTTTTTTTTAGAATTAATTTTAGGAGAAGCCGAGTTTATTTTTCCTTTCTACAATCTTAGGCGAAGCCACAATATGTCTAACGAGGTGGCAAATAGTGAGAAAAAGTAATTTGAATTCAAATTGTGTTGCGTCGTGCCACAGGCATGGGTAATATGCTAGTATAAAACGTGTTTTGTTACTTCACATTAATTGATTGAATTTCAAACTTGCTAATAAAAACTTTTATATACTTAATTCTATTAATGTAGTAGAGACTTTATAAAAAAAAATCAAAATTTTTGTATGATAGTTATATCGTTTATCACATAATTTTGTAAAGTATGAACTTTGTTATGAAAATTTGTTATTCGTTAATGTTTATCAAAATTTATAATAATGTCATCGTCTCTAACTAAAGAATAATTTATTTTAAAAAATTATGAATATGATAGCAAATAAATTCACAAAAGTTAAAATTCAGCTATTTATTGAAATATGAGTACTTTTCAATTATTTTATCAAACTATTCAGGGAAATATAAAATATAAAAATTAACTTAAAAATAAAAAGAATAGATGAATGAGAGTCCGTCAATTTGCAAAATTTCGAGAAAAGAAAAGACAAAGATAAAAATAAAAAGACCCACTAAGCTCTAGAATCTTAGTAAAAATTAAGTACATGAGTCAAAACACGTCCAAGTTAATAATTTTTTAATTTACAATTTGCAAAAAATTAAAATAGAAAATAAAATATATAACGTATATACACATGCCAAGTGTTAGAGGTTTGAATAGTTGGGATAAATAAGAGAAAAAAAAGTTAAAAGTGAGGGAAAAAGAGTGGAGACGGATGATTGTGGGCTTTAAGAGTTTTTTAATTGAAGCAAATTCAATCCATTTTTCTTTTGCTTTGATTTTTAAGAGAATTTTCTTTTAAATCCAAACAATTGGGTTTAAAATATCTAATAGGGCCTTTCTTTTTCTTGGGCCCTACTTAGGCCCTATTTGGCGTAACTGGATTTTTCAGATTGTATAGATTATTGAGCAAATAATCTAGCCCCATTTGGGCTAAATTATATACCCAAAAAATCTGGATTAATCTAGCCCAAACACAACATAATTTTACATATCCACAAATAATTTAGTCCAAACACTTTGAGCTAGATTATTCCCTCCGGCACCCAACATAATCCAACAATCCAATAATCCCATAATCTAGTTACGCCAAATGGACCCTTAATAGAGTAGTTGGGAAAAATAATTTGTGTGCATTTTTTTAACCAAATAATCAAAACCAAAAGGGTCCTAGTTTTGGAGTTTTTTTGGGGGGCCCAAGGCAGTGGCCTAGTGAGCCTTGCCCTTGGGCTGGCCCTGGGTGAGATAGAGAGAGAGAGCGCGCACGCTTCAACTTGCTCTTAAAAAGTCGTAATGTTCAAAAGTAAGGAGAAGGATGGCTGCACCCTCCCTAGCACGTCAAGACTTGGTTTGCTTTAAATCTTTTCATCTTGATCTTCTGGACCAAATATACCTCCATTTATTGACTTTCGTACCATCAGATTTTTCAGTTTGGGAGAAATTGAAAAGATCCGCAGAATTGATGTGAAATCATACAAGATGCATGAAATCTCCCCAAAATAATCCATCAATATATTAGTTGAAAAATGTTTTTTTTGTTGATCAACAAACAGAATTTTATTTTATTAGCACAAAAGTATATATTACACCATATCACCTTTATACACCCAAAAGCCTACTCCATTTTATATTACACCATTTTCATCTCCCTCGTTCCCCCGTTAGCCCTACCGGTACATCTCCCCCCGCCCACTTCTCGCTATCCGCCTAGACGGTGAGGCCGCTCCCTGATCGACGGCCGACTTCGCTGACAATCATGGTTCGCCCCCCCGGATGCTGGACTACCGCTGCAACAGATCTTCAGGTCTTCGACCTATACAGGTATCTTCTACTTCCCTTAGTCCACTTACCTGTCCAATTACTTTACTCCTGAAACTTGTTTGCATATCACACCTTTTAAGAATCTCTTTATCTCCTCCACCGAGTAGTCTTGGAACATATTTTTACTTTTCACCCATGAGATTGCCCTAAATTTGACGATTTCCAGTACCTCCCCCGCGTTAAATCCTTTGTTTGTGAAACAGACCTCATTTCTGACAATCCATACAGACCAAACTACCGCATAGAAGCACGCTTCCCACAGGGCCTTCACTTCCTTTGGGCGTTTCTGGTATAACCAGAAATCAGCCATTTGCTTAATGGAACCAGGGCATACCCATCCCATCTCCCACCATTCAATTATTCCGCACCAAATCCTCCATGTTACTTCGCACCTGAGTAGCAAATGGTCTGGTGTTTCCCCTTGCCTTTTACATAGGCCGCATTTGTCTTCATCCCTAGGTAAGACATTCTTTTGAGTCAGTATCACTTTAGTAGCTATACGGCCTTGGAGGGCCTGCCAAGCAAAAATCTGGACTTTATGGGGAATAAAACTCCTCCAGACATGTGCTAGGCTTCTCTCCTCCATAAATTCAGCCTCCTCCCATTTCCCATAGGCTGACTTAACTGTGAATTGCCGATCATCTGCCGCATTCCATGTGATTGTATCCTTCTTTGTTGTATCAATAGGGACTCTAGATAAGATACTAAGTAGTTCCTTAACTTGTTCCTCCTCCCAAGAGTATAGCCTTCGTCTAAAGCTCAATTGCCACTCCCCAGAATTCCAGTCAATCATGTCTTTTATCACTTTGTCTTGTTGGATAGATGCTGAGAATAACCTTGGGTATTTTCCTGCTAGGGTCTCCTGCTCTAGCCAAATTTGACTCCAGAATTTAACACTATTACCCGCATTAACCTTCCATTTGAGACCCCTCATTACAATATCTGCCATAGTACTCTCGCCTCGCCTGAGATTGAATATCTCCTTCCACACTTGTGACACCTTTCCTTGAATAAGGACATCTGGGATCCAGTCAGTTGATGAGACATGGTATTTACCACAGATTACCCTCACCCACAGTGAGTCATTTTCTTTATAAAACCTCCACCACCATTTTGCTAGTAGTGCGCAATTGTGCTCCACCAACCTGTGTACCCCCAGTCCTCCAAACCGCCTATGTCTTGTAATTTCTCCCATCCTACCAGATGTATTTTCTTCTTATGAGGTAGATCACCCCATAGGAACTGTCTTTGTACTTTCTCTATCTGTTGGGCTACACCATTTGGGATTCTATATACCGACATGTAGTAGATGGGTAAATTCGAAAGAGTTGATTTTATAAGGGTAAGCCTCCCCCCTACCGAAAGATATCTCCTTTTCCACGTTGATAATTTGTGTCTTATCCTATCCAGAACCGGTAACCAGTGTTCTCTCCTTCTAGGACTGATCCCTAGTGGAATCCCCAAATATTTGGCCGGCAGTGCTCCAACTTGACATCCCATTTGCCCCGCTTTGGCCCTCACATCCTGGTCTTGCATCTTAACGCCATATATCATACTCTTTGCAAAGTTAACTTCCAACCCAGACATCAGCTGAAAACATCTCAGTAGTCTTTTAAGGGTTTGAATTTCAGACTCATCATTCCTGCAGAAAACCAAAATGTCATCCGCAAACTGCAAATGGGTCACTCTAGGTCCATTTTCTCCCCTCTTGACACCCCTTAACAGCCCTAGTTGGTTGGCTCTTTCGATTAGCAAGTTCAGGGCTTCCCCCACTACATTAAACAGAAAGGGAGATAATGGATCCCCTTGTCTCATCCCCCTCTGTGGTCTGAATTCTGAAGTTGGGGACCCATTGATTAAGATTGATAGATATGGGGAGGAAATGCACTCCCTAATCCACTTGCACCATCTGTCTCCGCACCCTAGATTTTTGAGCATCTGGATAAGAAAAGTCCAGTTTACGCAATCGTAGGCTTTCCGAAAGTCAATCTTGACAATCAGCCCTCTCTGATCAGATGGTTTTTGTTTCCAATAGTGTACAACTTCATTAGCCACTAAAATACCGTCTAGTATCTGCTTCCCTTTGATGAAAGCCGATTGGGCCTCCCCAATGATCTTCTGTATCACTCCTTTGAACCGATTAGCTAACACTTTAGCTAAAATCTTATAAACTGAGCTGACCATACTTATCGGTCTAAAATCATTAAAACTCGATATACCCTCAGTTTTTGGAATGAGAGTGATGAAAGTAGCTGTAATACCTTTCGGTAACTTTGCATTATCAAAGAATTGGTCAAAGAAAGCCATTAAATCATACCTCATGAAAGTCCAAGCCTTTTTTATGAAAGAAAAGTTAAAACCATCCGGGCCCGGAGCTTTTAGGCTACTACAACTATCCATTGCCACTTTAATTTCCGCCTCTGAAAATCTCTCCTGCAAACTCTCTGCTTCAGACTGAGTCAAACGCCTGGGAAACTCTCCACATAACATTGGCCTATCCGCTTCTGGCTCTCTGAATATCTGTCTGAAATACTTCACTGCCTCTTGTTTAATTATATTAGGATCATCAACAACATCCCCTTCTATCTTGATAGATCCCAGCTTATTTCTACGAAATCTTCCATTTGCAATGGCCTGGAAATACTTAGTGTTCTGGTCCCCCAATTTCAACCATTGGATCCTAGATTTTTGTCTCCATAGACTTTCCACCAGATTAGATACAGCCATAAGCTCCGATTTCTCCTTGCTCTTTATCATTTGCTCCTCTTCTGATAAATCTCTGCTCTCTTGAATCAAATCCCATTGGTGCAGATGCTCCTCCAGATTATACATCTTACTTCTCACATCCCCGAATACCTCTCTATTCCAGGTTTTTAGGCACCTTTTGATTGCTTGTAACTTCTTAACTATTCTCACCGCTGCCCAACTGCCACACATATCCCTCTCCCAGACTTCTTTGGCTATGCTGATGCACTCTGGTTTGGACAGCCACATGTCCATGAACCTAAATGGCTTTGAACCCCAATCTTTCTCATCTTCCGCTAGTAAAATGGGACAGTGATCAGATACACGTCTAGGAAGACCCCACAACACCAATTGAAACCTGCCCACCCATTCTTGTTGGATCAGAAACCTATCAATCCTGCTGAGAACAGGTTGGTTCTGTAGATTAGACCAGGTGTACTTTCTTCCTTGCATCGGCAGATCTTGCATCTCCATTTGGTCTTTGAAATGTTGGAAATCCCTCATACCTCGATCCAGATTCATACACCCTGTTCTCTCCTGGGTCTCCAAAATTTCATTGAAGTCACCCCCTATGCACCAGGGCATAGGATAGCTACCACTAAGACTTACAATCTCCTGCCATAACTCTCTTCTCTTAATCAGCTCATTAGGCGCATAGATATTCATTACAGCACATAAAAAATCCTCCTTCCACACTCCTATCAACAGTATGAAGTGTTTATTTATAATAGACGATTGGCATTGAAAGATTTCCGTATTCCACATGGTTAGTAGTCCTCCTGATGCTCCTTCCGCTTTTGAAATAACATGGCCCATCTTCAAATCCCCCCACATAAACTGAAGCGAGCCATCTTGAACCTCCTCCCTTTTAGTCTCCTGTAGCAACAACATCTCTGGGCTTTTCTCTTTGATTAATCTCCTGATGGCTTTCCTTTTTACACTACCACCCATCCCTATAATGTTCCATGATAGGATCTTAATACACTTCATATTTTAGTGTATATGCTATGCACCCATCGATCATATAGACATTATAAGACTTGTACACAAGTTCATAACATCAACTTTTTATTGATCATAACATGAGTTTTTGTTTTGATGCATGTTATATGTAACGACCCAAAATTTATAATGTATTAAGAATAAAATTTTAATAAAATTTAAAACTATTTTGGTTAATTTAGTCACTTAGCGTTTATTGTTCGATCGATGGTTGAGATTTGCGTGTATAGGTATTGATTAAGGGCGAGAAACACTGAATAAATTTTCCCTCATTCCTCTTTGTTTTCATAACCGTGGGAATCTTTTGTAATTCTTTCTTTTTAATGGTTTTTGATGAGGTTAAATGGTGAGTGAATGTGGGAGTTATGGGATCCTTGATGAGTTTTTATGGGTAAAATTATGGGGAATGTTACCTAGTGCTATAACGAAAAAAAAAAAAAAGGAAAAGAAAACCCAACTTCTCTACTGGGTTTTCACACGTATTCCTGCATCAAATATGGAAGAGAAGTCTTGGAGAGGAGTGGTTGAACAGTGAAGGAAAGAGAGGTTCGTGAGAAGGAGGTTCTGCTGGAATTCCATCGATCGTTTTCAATCTTCGGTTAATTTCGCAATCGAGGTAGGGATCTATACCTTCCAACCTTAGGTGACGGGTTTTTGTTTTTAATCGCTGCAATTTCAATTCAAATCGCATATTTTATATCTCTATTAGATTACTAAGCTTGAATTAAGAAAACCTAGAAATCAGTTGATTGCAACATAGTTTAATCGGTAAGGGTGATAAATTTTACCGCGACAAATGACAAATTAGTGGTAGAGAATTTTTACCCTACAATTCTTTTTAATCTCAGAGGGATTCACGTTCAAATTGTGTCATTAACCCTTGGGACTTCAATCCCCAACCCCTACTGTTTTGTTAAAAATGGAGATTGATTTTCCCAAAATAAAATTACATGCACTTCAATTGTTCTATTTTCATTTTTTTTAACAAAGAATTTAGTCGGATTCCCTTGGAGATGGCCAAGTGTGGGTCTCTATTATTGATTACATGCACTGGCTAATTATTAGGCCACTGGCTAATTGCCCGTTTATATGTGATGTTCAATTAGTAAATAGTTTTGTTATAGTTGGCCAGTAATTAAATTAGTGATGTTATGCCGATGGGTTATTATTGTATGTTGTTGTTGAACTTTTGAAAAATTTGGTTACGTTCCAATTATAATTGTATGATCTCGGGATCGTTTGGGATGCCAGCTAGTCTTTGGTGGGTGTCGGTCAAGGTACTGGACGGTCACAATACGTTGTACTGTGCTCGAGGTGCTGGACGGTCTAGATACGTTGAACTGTACTTTGTGTGCTGGATGGTCTAGATGCGTTGTACTGTACTCGGTGTGCTGGATGGTTGTGATGCGTTGTACTGTACCAATCGGAGTACTGGACGGTCTTGACACGTTGAACTGTACTTGGTGTGCTGGACGGTCTTGACGCGTCGAACGGTACAAGATTTATGTTTTCGAGTTAGATTCTCAAGTTGGGTTAGATTCTCTCATTGGCCGTCGAGCCGAGTTGTTGTGGGTTTGATTCCCTAGGACATTGTCTCGTTAAAAAGAGAAAATAAATTCATAACTTATCTACATGTTCTTTACTGCGTGTAATACTTCATCTTTTATTATTAATGATGTTCAGTTAATTCTGTGTATACCGTTATA